>JARQOC010000009.1:30451912-30494155 GCA_033576535.1 Allobates femoralis | reverse complement strand
TCATTCTGGTCCCATCCTGTCTTTGCTCTGACCTCATTCTGGTCTCATCCAGGCTTTGTTCCGACCTCATTCAGGCCTCATTCTGACCTCATTCTGGTCTTGTTCTTACCTCGTCCTGACCTCATTGTCGCCTCATCCTGACCTCATTCTGACCTTGTTCTGGTCTCATCTTGGCATTGTTCTGACCTCATTCAGGCCTCGTTCTAGCCTCATTCTGGTCTCATACTTGCCTTGTCTTGACCTCGCTCCCGCCTCGTCCTCACCTCGTTCTGGCCTCATCCTGGCTTTGTTCTGACCTCATTCTGGTCTCATTCTTGCCTTTCCCTGACCTCACTTTGGCCTTATTCTGGCTCTCATAGAGATACATTGAGCAGTCGTGACATCATTTCTGACTTCTGGACAATCAGAAGTCAAAACCACAAGATAGCGTTGTGACACCGGAAGGTGAAGCTGCGAGAAGGTGAGTATATGACCAAGGGCAGGGACTTAGTGCTTTAAAATTAAAAATTAAAAACAAACACTTTGCTGGTGCTTTAATTTTTCCATTTTAATAAAACACTGTTTTGTTTCTAGTTTTAATATATAAGAATGAAATAAACTGTATATTTTGATAAAGCAGTGTTGCTGATTGTTATCCTATTGCGGCAATAGAGTGTTGCGGCAGTCTATGTGACCATCCTTGGACCTCCTAAGTCTCTGGGTATCAGGAGGGAGCTGATCATTTCTCTTGGTCTCTTGTACTCTTTGTTTTTGTGTCCCACTAAAAAGATGGACGAGTCTGGAAAAGCGGTCAAGCCGTTGCCCAAAATGTCTTATATGAGACTCTGCTTGCCTCCATTAGTGGCTCCATTGAATCCTGTTTTTTGATGATTGCCATTGGAACACTGAGATGGAAAAATCATGGAATTATATCGATCACAGGAAGATAAACCTTATTAATGATCTGCAAATGATCAAAATGGAAAAATTTTTTTTTAAATATCTCGATTTATTCAGTATGGAGTCATGAGAAGAAATCCCTGTGTCTAAGGATCAGGTGATTGCCCTAATTCCACATTATTTTCCTTCTTGGTGTCACAATTTCAATGTTGAGGACAGAAAACATGAAGAACAAACCAAAATTACAAGAATGGCTTAGTTTTCTAATCCCAATTTGTCTCTGAGTCCTATTCCCTTCTTCACTCAACTTTCCTCCCATTGTCACGATGGTCTCTCTTACTTTGGAGACATGTGACTGGTTGGGGATCTGTGTCTCTCTTCTGTATTAAGACTTCATATTAAACTTGTCTCTTTCCCTTGGCAGTATTGGAGTTAATATCAGTTTTTGTTGCTAGAAAACCCCCTTGCTCTATTTCCAGGGGTGGCTACTTTGTGATTACTCCCATCTCCTTTATATGGTCACATGGTCTAGTAATCCTTTCTGGTGATTGAATGCATTCCTGGCCTAGCTACCTGAGGAATAGGTAGCACTCTGGAAAGCTGATTATTAACACGCCATCTGCTGCCTTGGAGTTTGGCAGCATTGGCAGCAGGCGTGAAGTTGCTTTTGTTCCCTGTCTGTCTCTGCTTCCCCTCTTGCCTTGTTTATTGCAGTGGTTGGGACTAGTGCACCGATGGCGCAGCACCCGGGCTCGGTAAGTGTGGTCACCCCAAACACACACCCAACACGCTCTCGATCCCAAGACTAGGGACTCTATGCCCAGCAACGGGATGGCAGGAGGAGACAAGTGGAGGGTGGGAAAGTTAGGACAGGACCCAGTTAGGGGAGGCAACAAAAACGAGACAACACCAAGTTCAGGAAGCCAGTCAGCCAAGTGACACCAGAGAGTCAAGTTCAGTCAGGAGGAGAGGTGAGAACATCACACGGGACTGAAAGGACACAGGCCCGGCAGCTTGTGCCACCATGAGGCTTGTCCGGGTCCCAGGCTGCAGACCATAGGGAGAGACAGAAGGAGTCCTAGGTGTGCTAGAATTAGCAGGGACACTGAGGGACTGGGCCGGAACCAGGGTGCCGGCTCTGCTGAAGTGGCCAGGATGCGCTATGCTCCAATCAC
This sequence comes from Allobates femoralis, assembly GCA_033576535.1. NCBI lineage: Eukaryota > Metazoa > Chordata > Amphibia > Anura > Aromobatidae > Allobates > Allobates femoralis. Next base: position 30,492,101 of record JARQOC010000009.1, on the reverse strand, counting down.
AAACACTGGCGAGGTGCGGGGTATTTATGCCCTGCAACCCAACCTCTAGCGCAGCAAAAAGAAGGCCGCCGTACTAAGGCTAGGGGACCCGGCAAGTCGCCCATCAAAGCCCGTGGCAGCTGGATCGTAGCTAGTGTGCGCACAGACTGAGAGGCCCATGAAAGGAACTCGAAAGGGGGTGATTTGGACGAGCCATCCCGGCTGCTATGAACTTACTGGAACCGCCATTGCACTGTGTTGCAACCATCTGCCGAGAAAGTGAAGTAAACTGGGTTGAAGCTCAGCTCTCTGTGTGTGACTGTTATTCTGGCGCCTGAGGAAAGGTAGAGTCATCCGCCAAGTTGGCAGCAGCATCTTGCCTGAGTGTGACTTTGAACTCTGACAGCAGTACAGCCCCATTGGGTTCTTAGTCCCCTGCACATCCATAAACTATACATTTGCCCTGGTGACCCGCTCTTCCCGTGGAGCTGAACGATCCTCGCTGCTGCTTCCATCATCACCCACAGGTCCTGACTTCAACAGCGGCTATTCCGACCGCATTCCATGGGTGGCGTCACGACACTCCTTTATTTTTGCTTTTATTTTTCTCCATTTTTCCAATTTACCCTTTTTAATCGGGTATCGGGTCACGCCACAGTGACATCCCACAGCCTCAGACGACAACGAGAGGGCCCGGTTCCGAGTACCACACGGTCTCCGCCAGGGGTGAGACACACCCACCGGGCCATTCCCTATTGAGGGTAACATTAGGGTTAGCGAGGGCCTAGGAATCCTGCTCCGTGACGGGGGGAAATAACCCGTATAGGGACAGTAGGGAGATCGGGGCCCAGCCGCAGGTGAATCCAGGAGGTCACCTCTCCCCTGTTCCCTATGAGCAGGACCCCCATTGTGTTTGTCTTCCCCCCCCCTGGTGTTTCCCCAGTCTGTTGTTGTGGGTGGTGCGCTGGACATCGTTGGTCCGTGTGCCAATGTCACGCACTGTGTCCGGACACACCCACGTCTGCGGCGTGACACCCATCTCCGATCTTGGCTATTTGTATCGTCTGTGTCCGCTCATTACAGATACGTTATAGTCATCTTCTCCCCAATGACTTCTTCATTCTCATTTCGCGTTCTCGTCGTATAGACTTTTTGGTTTTTCCATTTCCTCACTGCAAATGTGTGACTGCAAATAAAAGCTATTTGGTTCCCTATTACTAGACTACAGACAGACCTCATCTTGTTGGTTTCTATTAATTTGGTGCTCGTTAAAATACTAAAAAGTTGTAAATATTTTAAGATTTGCCTAAAGAGAAACCTGCCCGAAAGTGATCCGTGCTCGGTTGGCTGAAGACCAGGCCGGCGAGGAGCAACAAAGTGAAAGAGAGGCTCAAGGCAAGGTACAGGGGTGTAACAACTATAGGTGCAGGGGTTGCAATCACACCTGGGCCCTGGAGCTTAGGGGGCCTCAGATGTCCTTTTGACTATATTGCGATAAAGTTTTGCAATAATTGGGGGCCCGTTGGAGCTTTTGCACAGGGCCCATGACCTTCGAGTTACGCCACCGGCAAGGTACATATAATTTTATTCATTGTTTAACCCCTTCTCGTTAATTTAGAATCCTGCCGGCTATCATTCTTCTGGGTTCCCCCATTCAGACCCTCAGTGATGAGCGAGTTAACTGTATAACCTATTTTCCTTGGCAGCCTTTCACTTCCCCGCCTGTAGCAATGTGTCATCAGCCCTCCACAAAATCTCAGAACGGCTCAGATTTCGTGCGGGGGAACGCGATGTGACTCATTTACACATATGGTTTTCCTCTCTTTACACCGTATGTGAGAATTCACTTTAGACATTAGAGATATCTCTGCTCAGACCTGTCAGACAAGTGTGGATTGTTATGACACTTTGTCACACACTTCAAAAATAAGATCGACTAAACAAGGCAAACCAGGGGCGGAACTACACTGGTGCAGCTGGTGCAGCTGCACCAGGGCCCCGACCGGCTGGGGGCCCCTTCAAGCCTGGAGGGGTCCCCCAGCCGACCCCCGCAAGCTGCTGCCAGAGGAGAGGAGGGTCAGACAAGGGAAGCAGAGAGCTTCCTGCTTCCCTTGCCTGATCCCGCCCCTCCTCTCCTCTGCTCCTCCGGCCCCTAGCATACATCCGGCGCGGCTCCCAGGTAGGAGAGCATCGCGCCTGCGGCTCCCAGCGGCTCCCTGCGGCTCCCAGCAGCACCCACCCCCCCCTTTCCGGGCCGCGTCGACGGCCAGCGGCACCCCTCCCCCCCGGTCCTCTCCTGCACCAGGGCCCCCGCGGGTGACGGTCCGCCCCTGAGGCAAACCTTTATTGTTCCACCACCCCAACCCCTCCATATACCAGACCTCTATCCTTCCCTCATAACCTCAATCTCCACCATCACTGAAGGAGAGCTCACCCATCTCCTATCCAAATCACACCCCACCACTTGTGCTCTTCTCCCCACCCCATCCCATCTCCTCCTCAAAATCATAAACACACTCATTGCACCCCTAACCCGTCTCTTCAACCTCTCGCTAACTTCTGGTACCTTCCAGAATTCAGGTACCCTATGCTGGGTCTCCACAAATCCAACACGTTCCAAACTCCAGCCAGAGAGTGCAGGGTGGAAGAGACCCACCTTAGGGCAGACTCCACTTCTGGTTGGAAGGATAAGTTAGGATAGGGAGGGGGTGGCAACAGGAGTCACTTAGTCTGACAGAGTCAGACAGTGAAGGAGGGCAGAAGTCTGTGTTGGCTTCCAGACCAAGCAGCAGCCGAAAGCTGCTACGAGGGGTGCCAGGACCACAAGCTGTCAGGTCTGAATGATTGGCAGTGAACTGGAGGCTACTGGGCTGCAAGCCCGGTAGCCACACTGTGGGACTAGCCAGGGGCACAGCAACTACCAAAGGGCTAGAGAACTGGTGTGGGTCCGGTTGCTCATAGAGCCTGGGTTGCCTGCCTTCCACGAGGAAGCAAAAGAGGAACATGGAGAAGCTGAAAGTACCTAGAACCTCATCCAAGGGAGAAGTCAGCTGGTAGGCCATATATTGTCAGGCATAGCGATCACTAGTTTTTTCAGATTGACCAGACCATCGGCCCGGTGAACCAGTACCCTGGATCTGCCAATGAACAGACTTGCAGACTAAAAAGGTAAAGAACAAGAGCCTGTCTCCTTGCTTCCTTTCTGTGACCTCCCTACACCTGTTCTCACCACAACGCCTATCATCTCCAAAATCATCACCTATTACTACTCCCAGGGCCCTGCTCCTGCTGAGGTGAGTAAAACACCTTGCTGCAACACCATCTATCCCCTGGGAGCCCACTACATCCCTGGCCAATCACCTTAGCTGGTGTCACAAACTATCTCTAAACTTTATCCTCTCCTGTCAATAACCCCCCTTTAATGTGCTGTCAGGGCCACGGTACTGGGCAATCACCACCGTGATAGAGACTGCCTGCCCAGCTACTGAGCACCCCAGCCCTTGGGACTGTGACACTTACTCACAGCCAAAGCTAACCAACATTACTCCATTCTCTTCCTTCTAGATCTGTCCTCTGCCTTCAACACAGTTGACCACTCCCTCCTACTACAGATCCTATCTTTCCTTGGTGTCAAAGACCTTGCCCTATCCTTGATCTCCTCATACTTTTCTTCTTACCACACACTTAGCGTTTACCACTCTCACACTACCTCCTTATCCCACCATCTCTCTGTTGGAGTCCGGGAAGGCTCTGTCCTGGGACGCCTACTATTCTCCCCTCTTTGGCCTGGGACAACTCATACAGTCCCATGGCTTCCAGTATCACCTGTGCGCTGATGACACTCAGATCTACCTCTCTGGCCCAGACGTCACCTCTCTGCTGTCCAGAATCTCGGAGTGTCTGTCAGCCATATCCTCCTTCTTCTTCTCTCACTCCCTAAAGCTCAATGTGGACAAATCAGAACCCCTCATCTTTCTTCCATCTCATATATCTTTCCTACCTGATCTATCAATTTGGTAAATCGGCATCACGCTCTCTCCCACACCTGAAATCCGCTGCCTTGGAGTAATCCTTGACTCTGCCCTGTCCTTCAAACCCACATCCAAACTCTCGCCACCTCATGTCGCCTCCAGCTCAAGAATATTTCAGAATCCGTCCTTTCCTCAGCCCTCAATCTACTAAAACTCTTGTACATGCCCTCATCATCTCCCACCTTGACTACTGCAAGATCTTCCTCTGTCCTCCCTGCTCACACTGTCGCACCTCTCCAGTCTGTCCTTAACTCTGCTGCTCGACTAATCTACCTCTCTCCTCGCTTCTCCCCTATGTCTCCTCTCTGCAAATCTGTTCACTTGCTCCCAATTCCTCCAACGAATACAGTTCAAACTACTAACACTGACCTACAAAGCCGTCCATAACGTGTCCCCTCCCTATATCTCTGAAACTAATATCCCAATATCTTCCCTCCAGTCCTCCCAAAACCTCCTCCTCTCCTCCAAATGTATTTATTCCTCACCCAATATCCTCCAAGACTTCTCCTGAATATCTCTCGTCGTCTGGAATTCTGCACCCCAGCACATATGATTATTATTCACCACCCTCGAATCCTTCAAACAGAACCTAATCTCTTCAGGAAACCTTACATCCTGCAACAACCAGCTGCCACCTCACCACCACTGCTGTTGGGGATCCAATAAGGTCTTTACCATTGTGTGCTTCCCTCACCTGTGTTGTCTGAGTAGTGTTCTGCCTATGTTTAAGGAGTTCGGGCATTCAGTTGGGATGAGCCCTGATCCATGTGGTCTTTCTAAAGGTGGCCGGACCAGCGGATGAGAGCACCCACTGACCCCCGTGTCCCCACATCTTATACCTACCAGTAATCCCTAAATTGTATTATGGGATCTGTTACACAACTACTCCGGGGAGAGGAGTGGGGAGCGCGGATGACGGCTGCCGCTTCGCGAAGCAGTGTCGCTTCAACGGGTCCAGTTCCTGTTATGTGACTATTACCCCTCCTATTTGAAGGAGCGTCACAATGATCCACCAACAGGTGCTGATTAAACACAATCTCAGTGAAAAGTGCATAAACAACATCAAGATCACATAATAAACACAACACCAGATACAAACATCACATATAAATGTCTAATCTAATAGGAGGGGTAATAGTCACATAACAGGAACTGGACCCGTTGAAGCGGACACTACTCCGCGAAACGGCAGCGTCGTCCGCACTCCCCACTTCCCTCTCCCTCTCCCGCTTGATTATGTCTTGTAAATTACTGGACCTCAGAAATTCGGTGAGTGCCGCCAGGCTTTTTCTTTCATGGATATTTGGATTTCTCCTATAATGGCGTGCAACACCGTGCTCCGAGAGGCACCCTGACCCAGGATTGCTTTCCCAAAGCCAAGGAAGCCATCTGAGCCTGAACCGGTAGGTGCCCGGTATTTCCTTCTTTATTGCATATATATATTTTTGTATACCGGTGTGACCTTTCCATGATCTGTATTTCGTGGTGATCCTTTTTCATCCGCTAATATTTGTCATTCCTTTCATATAGCCAGATATATTTTGGGGATTTTCCACACGTAATACATATTTGTACTATATTGAGCTCTACACTCTGTTTGTTCCTAGGTTTTGTAAACTTCACATAAAGTTGCTTTTATGATTGATTCCACTGGTCTTTTTGTGGTTTTCCTTTCATATTGTTTAGGATCTTTTGACTCTTGGTTTCCACAGCTAATCCTACACCTACTACTATATTGGGTACTTTATAAAATGAATGAGATGATTCCTTTATCTCTACATATTGTAACAAATGTATTGTGCCAACAACCAATTATGTTTGGGAGTAAGTGACAAACTACTGCAAAGGGGCCCACCGGGAAATTCCCCTGCTCTCCCACCTGCCAGTCTGGGCCTGATTGTAGGGGAAGTTAAAGAACCATTTATTCACTTCTCCTAAACTATTAATGATTTCCATGATTTTACTATAAATAGAAAATAAAAGTATATATGTCAGCGTAAAACTGGCTGCATCGGGTCCATCCCATCATCGGGCTGATTGGAGCACCCTCAGCTCCCACTATTGTGTTTGATGCAACTTATCACAGTGAGGTTTGTGCTTTCAGCTCTGAAGCCTGAAAAATTGCAAACTCATTCAGACTCCATATTCCCTCCAACTGACACGTGAACTCCTTATATTTGTAAACTATGTAATGCTGTCAAGATGTGACCTGATAATTAAAAGATGAGCAATGTCTTATTGGAACAGGTTTCACATTCTCACGTCATTCTTCACTCATCGCCTGACGGTTCACTATGCGCTAAAGAAAACAGGACTTCTGTAATTAGTGTGAATTACTTTCCTTACAAATATGCAAATTTCTCTTTAAGAAGGAGGAAGAGGACTTGAACTCTAATGTCACCTGTGAGGAGCTATCAGATTTTTTTGGTGAGTTTTTTTTCTGCATTTTTTTTGTCCTTTTTGTGTTTTTTCTGAAACGGAAAGTCCTCGTAAGCGTGAGGGGCCTTGGTGTTGGGTTACGATCGTACGTATTTTGGCCAAAATATCCACTAACACCTTACGCCATCATTCATTGTGATATTTTGCACTTTTTTTACCTATTGCAGGATGCAGCGGAGCCCTCTGGGGGCGTCTGTCCCTTGTGTGCTGGGCAGCCCGTCTGATCTAATAGTAAGGACATGACCAATAGGCTGTATACAGACATCGCACGCACCTGTGTGACTGACGCCTTATGGTAGCCTTGTGCCTATAAATACCACCAATCACCTTCCCCAAGGCTTTGGCTGGTTGCAGGTGATTGTTGCATCAGGATCAGGCACTTGTTGCCTCTCAGTGTGGCTTGCAGGGTTCTGCTAACTGAAATGGATATTAGACCTTGGCTATTTTTGGTGAGTTTTTGTTTTTTTTTCTGATTTATTTGACCTTTTAGTCAATTTTGTTGTTCACAAGTTAAGGGGGGAAGGGGATGTAATGTCTCTTCGAGACTGTTTACATAAACCATAATGCAATCAGGCTACATGACAATTGAATGTACCTACTGGTTAAGGGGGTTAGGTGTGTTTGTATTTGCTCAACTATGGGGCTGGAAGGAGAATAGAAGACACGTGTTTGGGGGAAGGTCAGTTGGTGCTGGGATTTGGAAGCGAAAGGAACTGTTTGGAGAAGACCCTGCTGGACCTATCTAGGCTTGGAGAAGACCCTGTTGGATCTAACTAGGCTTGGAGAAAACCCTGGTGGACCTATCTAGGTTTGGAGTAGACCATGGTGCATCTATCTAGGCTTTGAGTAGACCGTAGTGAATCTATCTAGGCTTGGAGAAGAACCTGCTGGACCTATCTAGGCTTAGAAAAGACCCTGGTGGATCTAACTAGGCTTGGAAAAAACCCTGGTGGACCTATCTAGGCTTAGAGAAGACCCTGGTGGACCTACCTAGGCTTGGAGTAGACTGTGGTGGACCTATCTAGGCTTGGAGAAGACCCTGATTGAGCTATCTAGACTTGGAGAAGACCTTGGTGGACCTATCTAGTTTTGGAGAAGACCCTGGTGTACCTATCTAGGCTTAAAGAAATCCCTGCTGAACCATCTACGCTGCACAAGATCGATCTTCCTCTAAAGTGTTAACTATCAAGTCAATATGGCTCGAGATTGAACTGAAGGTCGATAAAATAATAATATATAATATTAACTAAGGCAATAATGGATAATAGTCCATAATAAATAGTAAAACCTGTAAGTATAATGGGATGTGATGGTTATAAGTGCCTGGAGATGGGAGAAACTGGTTAATAACGAGGAGACTTTTATAGGAGAGAAGTCAACTCCTTTGCCAACGCAGAAAATGCCACAGACATAGAGAATGTAATAAGGTTGGGGAACAACAAATATAGACAGAACTATAGACAAACCACAGAACTAGTGCAAAATGTGTCCTCTAAAACCACCTACCCATCACAGAAGTCTATACTAAGGGCGGGCCTGTCCTTTAGCCCCGAAACTAGAATAGCCTACAAACTAGAATACCCTACACACTAGAATACCCTACATACTAGAATACCCTACATACTAGAATACCCTACACACTAGAATACCCTACACACTAGAATACCCTACACACTAGAATACCCTACACACTAGAATACCCTACATACTAGAATACCCTACACACTAGAATACCCTACACACTAGAATACTCTACACACTAGAATACCCTACATACTAGAATACCCTACATACTAGAATACCCTACACACTAGAATACCCTACACACTAGAATACCCTACATACTAGAATACCCTACATACTAGAATACCCTACATACTAGAATACCCTACACACTAGAATACCCTACACACTAGAATACCCTACATACTAGAATACCCTACACACTAGAATACCCTACACACTAGAATACTCTACACACTAGAATACCCTACATACTAGAATACCTTACATACTAGAATACCCTACACACTAGAATACCCTACACACTAGAATACCCTACACACTAGAATACCCTACATACTAGAATACCCTACATACTAGAATACCCTACACACTAGAATACCCTACACACTAGAATACCCTACACACTAGAATACCCTACACACTAGAATACCCTACACACTAGAATACCCTACATACTAGAATACCCTACACACTAGAATACCCTACACACTAGAATACTCTACACACTAGAATACCCTACATACTAGAATACCTTACATACTAGAATACCCTACACACTAGAATACCCTACACACTAGAATACCCTACATACTAGAATACCCTACATACTAGAATACCCTACAAACTAGAATACCCTACACACTAGAATACCCTACATACTAGAATAGCCTACATACTAGAATACCCTACACACTAGAATACCCTACATACTAGAATAGCCTCCTGTACTGTAGTTTCAGTTGCAGTTGAACCATTTGTTTAGATCAGTAAATCTGTGTTCCTGACTGTGATTACAATTAAAAACATCGATTACTACTGAATTAGCTTTGAAAAACCTTCAATTATCTTATGGGCCTTTACAGGGCATGAGTCACATGATCATTCCCAATTATCAGGATGTCTAAGCCGCCACCGGTCACCTGACGACCAGCGAAAACATCTGGTTGGTGTAAACAGGACATGTGCTGCCGAGAACAATAGTGATCTATACACACAGAACAATCGTATGAACCATCATTGTTTTACATCACAGAAAGAATTAGCTCCGATTATATAGATGGCACTTTGTGTGTAATATTATAGGTATGTATATTTTTGTGTCATGTGCACCATGTAGTGTAAGGTGTATATTTATAGATTGCATGTGTCTATGTATATGTGTGTAATGTAATTAGCAGGTGTACATTGTATAGATGCATGTGTGCACTATTAGTAATATGTGTCGTCAATGTATTAGCCTGGTCAGCGGTATATTGTGTAATTAGATGCATTGTTATGTCATGTGTGCATATGTGATGTATATGTGTGTAATGTATTAGCAAGTGTTGCATGTTGCTATATTGATGCCATGTTGTGTGCAGCACTATGTATATGTGTGTAATGTATTAGCAGGTGATATTGTATAGATCTTGTGTGCATGTGTGCACTATGTATATTGTGTGTATGCCTCTCATTTCTCTTAGTGAATAGAATAGGTTTTTGCATCTTTTGAGGACAATGTCTTGATTTGCTGCAGGAAAGCTGTGCACGACTTCCCCATATGAGAACACGTGATGTGACAGTGAACTCACAAGTGACCTCAATGAGAGAATCAAGTGGGCGGTTATAGAGTATATACCTATGCTCCGTCTACTGTCCAACACAACAAGCAGAGAGCCATGGACATGACAGTGGAAGGTAAGTGAGACCTTGGACTTGTGTATGGCTGACGTATACTTACTGTGTTGTTTTTTCCTATATGGGAAGTCGTATACATGGAATGAACGAAGCACAGCTAAAGATTTCAGCTCTGCAGCTCTGTAGTATTTCTATTCTCCACACCCTGAGTCTTCAGGAGACAATAGATTTTCTGTAAAATCCCCTGGACGGCGCAGATTGAGACCATTTTTGCCTCCTCCGATACTTTCTGTATTCTGCAATTGTTATTCGGACAAATCTCTACTCTAATCCTGATAATCATCAGTATTAAAACAGAAGAAAAGGATCAGGACTCAACATTCCTTGCTCTTAAAATATCCTTTATTGAAGAATTATCTCCTAGTGACGCGTTTCGGCTGCAAAGCCTTTGTCAAACAATTATTTGCTCTTAGAATATCCCTCTTTCAATAATTATTTCATAGTGACACATTTCGGCTGCAACCCTTCGTTAAACAATTCTTTGCTCTTAGAATATCCTTTATGCCGTAATTATTTCATAGGACGCGTTCCGGCTGCAAACAATTCTTTGCACTTAGAATATACCGTACTTTATTCCATAATTATTTCATAGTGACACATTTCAGCTGCCAAGCCTTCATCAAACAATTCTTTGCTCTTAGAATATTCTTTTTTACATATTTATCTCATAGTGAAGCGTTTCGGCTGTAAAGCCTTCGTTAAACAATTCTTTGCTTTGGAACACTTTTGCTCACCTTGATAGTTGTGATAAGCCATAGCTACTATGAAAAGCGTCAAAATTTAATCCTATTCTGCATCAGTCCCCACATTAGATCAATAGCCTTTGTGAGAAGAAAAGGGGTTATGCCGCTGCTAAGCATCAAGATAAACAATTCTTTGCTCTTGGAACACTTTTGCTCACCTCGAGTAGTTGTGATAAGCCATAACTACTATGATAGCGTGCAAAATTAATCCTCTTTTGCATCAGTCCCCACATGTAGAATCAATAGCTATGGTGAGAAGAAAAGGGGTTAATGCCCGCTGCCAGCATCCAGATAAACAATTCTTTGCTCTTGGAACATCCTTTATTTCTAATTATCTCATAAAGACGTGTTTCGGCTTCAAACCTTCGTCCAACAATTCTTTGTTTTTTAAATATCCTTTATTCCATTGTTATTTCATAGTGACGCGTTTCGGCTGTAAAGCAGTAATCAAACAATAATATATCTGGTTTGACTAAGGCTTTGCAGATGAAACGCGTCACTATGAAATGATTATGAATAGATGCAAACTGGAAGACAAAGGCTGCAAAATAAGTTCCTTCCCAGGTATGAGTTGGGCAGAGGAGATAAACACTTTTGGCTCACCTTGGGTAGTTGTGATAAGCCATAACTACTATGATAGGTGCAAAATGAATCCTCTTCCGTATCAGTCCCCACATGTAAATCAACAGCTATGGTGAGAAGAAAAGGGGTAATGCCCGCTGCCACAGAAATTGACCAGGCAATTAGAGATTGATTGTTGAAAGTAAACACTTTGTCATTGGGGTTTAAATGCCATATCCTTTGCGTGATTTCTCTTCGCATCAGTCCTCAGTAAATAGCAAGAAAATTTCCCCTATGCCATTCTGCTCTAGAATATCCTTTATTCAATTGTTATCTCATAGTTACGTGTTTCGGCTTCAAAGTCTTCTTCAAACAATTATTTCCCTCTAGAATATCTTTATTCCATAATTATTTCATAGTGACGCTTTTCGGCTGTAAAGCAGTAATCAAACAAGAATATATCTGGTTAGACTAAAACTTTGCAGCTGAAACACGTCACACTTTGCAGCCGAAACGCGTCACTATGAAATAATTATGAATAGGCGCAGAGCTGGAAGACAAACGGCGCAAAATAGTCCTTCCCCAGGTATGAGTTGGGCAGAGGAGATAACACTTTTGCTCACCTTGGGTAGTTGTGATAAGCCATAACTACTATGATAGCGTGCAAAATGAATCCTCTTCTGTATCAGTCCCCACATGTAAAACCAATAGCTATGGTGAGAAGAAAAGGGGTTAATGCCCGCTGCCAGCATCCAGACAAATTCGACCATGGATATAATATAAGAAATGATAATGATTTTATTTGTTGGGCAGAGATAGAACACTTTTGCTCACTTTGGGTAGTTGTGATAAGCCATAACTACTATGATAGTGTGCAAAACTAATCCTCTTCTGTATCTGTCCCCACATGTAGAATTAATAGTTATGGTGAGAAGAAAAGAGGTTAATGCCCGCTGCCAGGATCCAGGCAAATTCGACCAGGGATATAATATAAGAAATGATAGTGATTTTATTTGTTGGGCAGAGGAGATAGAACACTTTTGCTCACCTTGGGTAGTTGTGATAAGCCATAACTACTATGATAGTGTGCAAAACTAATCCTCTTCTGTATCTGTCCCCACATGTAGAATTAATAGTTATGGTGAGAAGAAAAGGGGTTAATGCCCGCTGCCAGAATCCAGGCAAATTCGACCAGGGATATAATATAAGAAATGATAATGATTTTATTGTAACGCGTTTTGGAGCTTAAACCCCAGGGACCTCAAAGACCTACATTGAAAATAACATTAAAACAATAAAAAAAATACACATATTAGGTATCGTTGCATTTGAAAGAGTCTGTTCTATCAAATTGGGAAGTAAATTAATCCAATTGGTAAACGGCGTAACGAGAAGAAAGTGAAAATGCCACAATTACGTTTATTTGGTGGGCGCAACATTGCAATAAAATTAATAAGAGGCCGTCAAAACATCGTATCTGCCGATAAACCGTCACGGATCTCGCAATATGGTGGCAAAAGCAAGTTTTATTTTTTATATCAAATTAATGATTTTTTTTCACCATTTAAATAAAAAAAAAAAGGGTTAAAATCCTTGTAATAGCCATATAATAGCTGCAGTAGCGCCCCCCGCAGGTCTCATTCTTCAGATGTTCATGATGCGTTTACTAACAAACTACATAAATAATAATCAATATCTATAAGGTGTCATTGGGGATAAGGCACCTCCTTAATTCTTAAGTTTGTAGACAGTTATCAGAAGAAGAACTTACAAGGCACCAAGGTCACATTTCCTCCTGTGACCCCAGAACAACACAAGACGGGAAGTGTCGTAGACTCACCGAGGTTGAGGAACACCAGGACGTTGCTTCATTATTCACATTTCACTATTTTGTGTAACACTAGACTTTACTGGATCTATTTAAGTAGATGATCCTATAAAACATCCGTCTTAAGGCCCCGTTACACGCTACGATATCGTTGGTACGTCACGGCTTTTGGGGCGTTGCAGGGACGTCGTTATGACGTCGTTGCGTGTGACAGGTAGATAAGACCAACGATAAGTCGGCTGATGGTTGATCGGAGCTTTATGAACTTGACCATAAATTAGTTGTTGATCGTATGTTCGATCTGCATCATTGTGTGTGACACCTCGGTAACGATGTCGTTAACGACTTCGCCTATTCAGAACTGAAGGACGTCGGCAACCAAACTACCGCAAGTATCATTCGCTTGTCGCGGAATCGTTGCTACGTTGTTCACGATATCTGTACATGTGACACCTCACCTGCGAACAATAAACGATGTTCCAGTGATCCCCGCCAGATCGGATCGTTGGTCACATGGCTGGGACGTTGAAGCGTGTAGCGGGCCCTGAACTGTCTCTCCAGATAGTAATACCTATTTTATTAAACATTTCTAGGTAATTCTTAATTAATATCAGGAGTCCTGTGTTCAGAATCCCCATCTCTGGTCAGAGGATAAGTCCCTCCCTGGAGGAGCCGTCCTTTATGACAGACGTCCAATGATGGGGGTGGACATATGTCTTTGTGTGTCTACGTAGTCATCGTATACATGTGTGTTATGTGTTTGTTTACATATGTGTGTTTGTGTGTGTGCTCAGTGTATGCATGTGTGTGTGCTCAGTGTATGCACATATATGTGTGGGTTTATGTCCTCAGTGTATACATGCATGTGTGCTATGTATGTATACGTGTGTGAGTGTGCTTGGTGTATACAGGCGTGTGTGTTGTGTGTATACATATGTGTACGTGCTCAGTGTATACACAGTGTGTTTATACATATGTGTGTGCTTGGTGTATACATGTGTGTGTATGTGCTTGGTGTATACATACATGTGTGCTATGTATGTATATGTACTGTATGTGTGTGTGCATGTGTGAACTCAATGTATACAAATGTGTGTATGTGCTTGATGTATATTTATGTGTGTGCTCTGTGTATGCATATGTGTGTGATGCTGCTCATTCATTACAGTGCAGACTGCAGACGAGCTGATAACATGGTACCGTATGGAGACAGTCATCCACTAGTGATCATTCTTCATCACCGGGGAGTCCCAGTGGTCTGATCCATAAGTTATCCCCACCCCAGAGGTCCCGGCATCTCTGACCTTGAGAGTCCCATTCAGCCCTGAGAGAGGGTCAGGAGCCACATCCAGCTCTCACCCCCTCACAGTAGTGGCACCCAGAGACCCCATTACCGGTATAACATCCAAAGCTTGTCCAAAGGAATACCATCAAGATCCAGGGGTCCCTTCCTCACCTCCATCCAGATCTGCTCTTCTACTTGGGCTACTCACAAAAGCCACCATCTGGAGACCTGCTCTTCATAGCCATTATGCCCCAAGCTGGAAGACAGTCATGAGCCAACCCTCATGGTCCTGTGAGCCACCCCTCATGGTCCTGTGAGCCACCCCTCATGGTCCTGTGAGCCACCCCTCATGGTCCTGTGAGCCACCCCTCATGGTCCTGTGAGCCACATGTGGCTCCTGAGTTACGGGTTGGGAGCCCTGCTTTCCCCTATGGATAAATAATAATTTTGGGTTCTGGAAAAACCTCTATAAAGTTCAACACATTTGATCCATTTTTCTAACATCTTTTGCCCACAGGTGTCCGGCAGCGGCTTTATCACCTCTCTACCCAATATCTGTCAGCTCTCTAAGCCATGTGGACACCTTTACTTACAGGAGTCCCTATAGATCACAGCTGATCTCCAGACACATTAAGGGATTCAATCACTGATATAAATATTTATACAATATTATTAATTTTATTTCATTTCTTTTCTTCTGCAGAATTGGACTTTGACATTTATTCCATACTGAATGGGATCTTACATTTCAGAGGTGAGTATAAGTCAACGAAACTATACTACATTAATAATGTCACAAGTTACCCCCCATAAAGGGAATCTGTCCGCAGGATATCACCCCCCAAACTATTTATATGTACATGTTGTAGCTCTGTCAAAGACAAGTCCAACAATACCTTCACATGGCCGGTCCGTTACTCCATTACTGAGAAATCAGATTTTTAATTGATCCGCAAACGAAGCTGAAGAGCTATGTGTAGATCTGAAGCTTCCGTCACTCCAGCTCTATTCCCCACCCAGTGCCGCCTCCTTCTACTTGATTGACAGCTCCTTTGCCTGAAGTCACAGCATAGGGGCAAACAAAAGACATCAGGTAGGACGACTATACCTGAGAAATATTGAAGCCACTTATCAGTCTCTCGGGGTGGAGGTTCACTTCAATTTCTCAGGTCGTTATGTTGGTTTAAATACCCAAAGGGTTTTTTTTTGTGATAACATACTAGCTGTAGAACCCAAAGAAGAGTAGCTGGTTGACAGTAGATCAAGATGAGGGACCCAACAAGTCAGATCTGTACCAGAGAGTCAGGACTAGGCCAAAATCAAGAACTTTCCATGGTACCCACGCATGGTCACCGGCTACGAGAATCCCTGCATTGACCCTGGAGCCAGTAGATCAAGATGAGGGACCCAACAAGTCAGATCTGTGCCAGAGAGTCAGGACAAGGACCAAATCAGGAACCAGGAACTTTCCATGGTACCCACGCGTGGACACCGGCTATGAGAATCCCTGCATTGACCCTGGAGCCAGTAGATCAAGATGAGGGACCCAACAAGTCAGATCTATGCTAGAGAGTGAGGACAAGGACCAAATCAGGAACCAGGAACTTTCCATGGTACCCAAGCGTGGTCACCGGCTACGAGAATCCCCGTATTGACCCTGGAACCAGTAGATCAAGCTCAGGGATTGAACCTAACAAGTCAGATCTGTACCAGAGAGTCAAGACTAGAACAAAATCAGGAACTTTCCATGGTACCCACGCATGAACACCGGCTACGAGAATCCCCGCATTGATCCTGGAACCAGTAGATCAAGCTCAGGGATTGAACCTAACAAGTCAGATCTGTGCCAGAGAGTCAGGACTAGGACAAAATCAGGAGCTAAATGTGTTGGTCAAGGAGAAGCCGGTTGCAAATCCAGAATATCAATCAGAAATAAGTGTCAGGCAGAAGGGGGCATCCACTGGAAGGAAGAGGAACACATCTGGGGCAGAACATAGAAGATCAATATACAAAGTGCACTGGGGTAGTATCAATATAGGTCCTAATAAGAGACTGTGATCAGGTATTTTGGACGAAGTACCTTAATGTCCGCGCTGCTGCCAGAGAGGAAAATACACCAACGACACTGGACGTCTGAGTATTGGTAGTAGAGGTTTATTTCCAACGCGTTTCGGAGCCACGTACCGAGCTCCTTCCTCAGGGAGTTGTTCCCTGAGGAAGGAGCTCGGTACGTGGCTCCGAAACGCGTTGGAAATAAACCTCTACTACCAATACTCAGACGTCCAGTGTCGTTGGTGTATTTTCCTCTCTGGCAGCAGCGCGGACATTAAGGTACTTCGTCCAAAATACCTGATCACAGCACCGCACCTCGTGGAACTACAGTCCCTGCAGCAGCTGCATTGTTTGAGCGATTACGCTGGTTGTGTGCTACACAACCTGACCAGGTGAGCAAATCTGATTTTTTCTCATTTACCTGCCTATAAAGGATAAGACCCTATGTGCGCATTCTCAACCCTCTAGATATTCTAATAAGAGACTGGACATAGGTGAAAAATAATATTATACTCACCTATCCTTGACCTGGTATTCTGCTAGCTTCAGAACGGTCTTCCATTGCTTACTACCAATGGGGCATGACGATGACCTATTGACTTGATGGAAGACGGACCTTAAGCTAGAGGAAGACAAGTAAGCAGAGGCGTAGGACAGGTGAATATAATAGATGTATAACCCATTCCGACCATATAAAGAATCCAGTGGTAAATTTGTAGACCAAATCCCGAAAATGTTCTATTCTGGCAAATCTGAATTATTGAGAAATTTGTACACAACTTGCTTCTTTCTGAACCGATAGAACGTGACATGGCCGTCACCTTATGTCACACCGATTGTTTGATCGGCGGCAACCTTTGGTTATTGTGATTATTTGTAAAGGAACAATAATGAAGAAAGGTAGCAAAAAAATATAGGGTGTGGTGAGATATATAGAAATAACCATGTACTGGAATTTTCCAGCAATTATTTTATCTTTATTGACTTCCGTTGGTGATTCTTATCTCTACAAATAAGGAGACAGATTTATGGCCGGTCTGGTAAACATTGGTTTATGTTTATGGATACTGTCTAGGGAAGCATTACGAAATGTAGTGTAAATGTGACCTATAATTCACTGATGAGGAGACTCGTAGCCATTCATCCCGTTTCAGTCTTGGTAAACAACTAATGACTGTAAAGAACTGTGACGAAAGGAACATGAGAAATCCCTGAATAAATAATAAACCACTCCTGATGTGTCTAGATCACAGGTCTAACTACTAGGAATCCCGAATCAGTCTACTTCAACTATTCCCCTGGTGCAATTGTCATTACTTTTATTAAAAGGGATGGGATTTTGGACCTACATCTAAAAGCCAAAAAAAACAGACAGCTCTAGCTCTGCCAGGCCAAGGCAATCCAATTATTACATGATCATTTATTGGAATTTAAGTAAAAGGACAGGAAATGTATTGGCTACTCATTAGGACCTTTTTAGAGGAAAAAGTAGAGGCCTACTGGAAGAGCAGGGAAATAGTCTCAAAGCTGCTAAAACTTTCGTTCTTGGCTCTACCAAGCCAAGGCAACCCAAGTATTACATAATCATTCATTTAAATGTAAGTAAAAGGAGAGGAAATGTATTGCCTACTCATTAGGACCTTTTTAGAGGAAAAAGTAGAGGCCTACTGGAAGAGCAGGGAAATAGTCTCAAAGCTGCTAAAACTTTCGTTCTTGGCTCTGCCAAGCCAAGGCAATCCAAGTATTACATAATCATTCATTTAAATGTAAGTAAAAGGAGAGGAAATGTATTGCCAACTTATCAGGCCCTTCTTGGAGGAAAAAGTGGAGGCCTACCAGAGGAGTAGGGAAATCTCGTTGAAGTTGCTATAACTTCCCAAAAATTTGTGCTTTTAAAAAGTTTCTTTACAAGCATCACAATATACAAATACACATATAGGCAATGTGGAAGAGGCAGGGAGAAGGTATAGATTGAAAAGTATCCAACAGCATACTTCACAAGTTACTATCACTCCCTTCCGAAGATGCTTCTTGAAAAATTATTAAAAGGGTTGTTCATATTAAACTGATAATTCTGCAGTCACTCTACATGACTGCACACTGCTCAATCCTCCCAGTGCACGCACCGTGCACTGCGAGGAATCTCAGTTACTAAATCGGGAATGAACAGTAGTTATGCAGTATGCATGTTCTCGGCCAGAGCCCCTGACTAATGGATGTGGCCTCACTCAGTACAAGTGTATGGAGCAAGGCCATGTCCACTAGACAGCTGATCCCACTAGTCAGACACGCCAGCGTCAACTAGTCGTGTTGTTGTCGGAAACATGCGTACCGTAAAATTGTGGTCTGTTCCAGTCTTAGAAACCGGTGAATCCTCACAGCGCACAGTTCAGGCGCTAGGAGGATTGATATCGAGTTACTGCAGAATGATCAGTTTTAGAAAGGACAACCCCTTTAAGCAGTGGTGTAACTTGAAGCCCATGGGCCCCGATGTGAAAGCTCCAAGGGTGTCAATAATTATTACAAACCTTTACAAAAATTAATCTTTTTCTATAGACCAAAGGAACTTTTGGGGCCCCCTAGGCTTTAGGGCCCATGAGCGATTGCAATCCCTGCATAATTGTAGTTATACCCCTGCCTTTAAGTATGTTGTAGCTTCCTCTGGCAACATAATCTGGTATTGGGCGATTGTATGTCTGGCAGCAGGAATTTAAAGCACACGTGCTCCCTGCTTGGCCTCCCACATGCAATTATGAAGGGGCAATGGGTTGCCGTGACAGTTGGGGACCTGCTGAAGGCATCCCTATTGGTACTACAGGAGATTTCTTCCTATAGAAAAAAAAGACTCCCCCCTTCTTGTAAGTAGACAGACCTGCTCTTATGTCCTGTGTGGACAAATAGCCGCTTCCCCTACCTGAAAAGAGAAAAAGCCAACCACAATAACTTTAGAGACAGAGATCCGTCCTCACTTCCTGTAGAAACAACCAATTTGCACTTTTTCTGGAAAGACAAAGACCAGATCCAACTTCCTGCAGAGAGGCAAAGACCTGCCCCCATTTCCCATGGAAACTAAGACCTACCCCACTTCCTGTAGAGACAAATACTTTCCCGATTTCCTGTAGAGAGACAAAAACCCACCCTCACGTCCTGCAGAGACAAAGACCTGCCCCTTTTCCTGTAGAGACATAGACCCATCCTCATGTCCTGTAGAAACAAAGACCAGCCCCCACTTTCTGTAGAAACAAAGACTAGCTCACACTTCCTGTAGAGAGACAAAGACCTGCCCTCATGTCCTGTAGAGACAAAGACCCACCCCACTTTCTGTAGAGACAAAGACCTGCTACCACTTCCTGTAGAGAGACAAAGACCTGCCCTCATGTCCTGTAGAGACAAAGACCTGCTCCCACTTCCTGTAGAGAGACAAAAACCCACCCTCACGTCCTGCAGAGACAAAGACCTGCCCCTTTTCCTGTAGAGACATAGACCCATCCTCATGTCCTGTAGAAACAAAGGCCAGCCCCCACTTTCTGTAGAAACAAAGACCAGCTCACACTTCCTGTAGAGAGACAAAGACCTGCCCTCATGTCCTGTAGAGACAAAGACCGACCCCACTTTCTGTAGAGACAAAGACCTGCTACCACTTCCTGTAGAGAGACAAAGACCTGCCCTCATGTCCTGTAGAGACAAAGACCTGCTCCCACTTCCTGTAGAGAGACAAAAACCTGCCCTCATGTCCTGTAGAGACAAAGACCTGCTCCCACTTCCTGTAGAGAGACAAAAACCTGCCCTCATGTCCTGTAGAGACAACAACCTGCCCCCTTTTTCTGTAGAGACATAGACCCATCATCATGTCTTGTTGAAACAAAGACCAGTCCCCTCTTTCTGTAGAAACAAAGATCAGTCCCCGCTTTCTGTAGAAACAAAGACCAGTTCCCACTTCCTGTAGAGAGACAAAAACCTTCCCTCATGTCCTGTAGAGACAAAGACCCACCTCAATTCCTTGAGCAGACGATAATGAGCTGTGCACACGATGAACGCGTCTGCGCAACCGCGTCCATTTCCACCAACTGAACTACATAGACTGAGTGCAAAAAATCAGCACAAGAATCACTCAAAAAGCACTCTGTTGTAATATAAATTCTAGTCTGCAGCAAGTGCTGTCAAAAAAAGTGTCAAAAACAGGGCTTTTCGTTTGTACGTTTTTTGCAAAAAATACACGTAAGCTGCTTCACCTCGCCACGGTCGCCCTTACAGAAGCAGTCCTAACTAATATATGCATTTAAAACCTGTTTATGTGTAAAAATAGTTTGTACGTTTTTTGCAAAAAATATTTACAAATTAAAGTGATTTGAGGATTATCTGTTTATCATATTTTTGTATCAAATTTGATGATCTGAAGGTACAGGAGCCATTTATACATGAAGGTGATGTGGATACCTTTCTCCCTTCCTCTAATACTCAATGCATTGTTCACATTACAGACAATTTACAGACAGATTCCTGGAGGAAGTCAAAGAGATGCCTGACGGCAAGTATCGAGAACGTATTCCAGCAATGCTTGGAGGCTTACCCGGATGACCCCGACAGTGGCACAGCCATCTTTGCTAAACCAGGATCAGGTAGTGACAGCAGCTTGTGTCCAATGGATCCTCAATGTTTATCAATCAGACCTGTTCTATATAGAAGCCATACCTGACAACCTATGGAAGAGGAGAGGAAGAGTCTTGAATTTTTCTTTTATTCCTTTCCTTTCTCTTAAGAGTTGAGGAACCTCTTAGTCATTACTGTATTACTAGAGCTCCGGTTGGGTCATGGGTTCCTTCCATCTCTTCCAGTCCATGGTACGACTACCTGTCTCTCCAGGTGCAATAAAACCAGATCAGTCATTGCGTCTCCCAGCAAAGTGAATGGGATTTTCAACTTGCTGTGCCAACATCAGAAAATAATGAGCGTTGAATATTGCTCAAATTTCTGCTGCACTTTCCACACCCCAGCGCTCCATTACTTACCTTCCCCGCGATCCCACAGTGATCCTCAGCGATGTGTTCCTTCTGGGCATTGGCAGGACCTGCAGGTACAGTACCGACAGGACCTACCCATGTGACTCAGGCTGAGTCACATGGGCAGGTCCTGTCAGTACCGTACCTGCACGTCCTGCTGATGCCCAGAAGGAAGACATCGCTGAGGCTCGCCGTGGGATCACAGGAAGGGTAAGTAATGGAGCGTGTGTCTCTGTCTGTGTCTCTCTGTGTCCCCCGAAAGTGGAGCAAAAAAGCAACACAAACGGATGATGCATTTATGATGCTTTTGTTGCAAAATAAAAAGAGGATCCGTTTTTGGTGCAGAAACTGCACCAAAAACGGATCAACACAAACGGAGCAGAAACGCTCAGTGTGAATGAGGCCTTACTCTTTGTGATGTCCTGTATTATGGAATGATTGTAGTTTTGATCAGTGCCTTCATATTACACCTATTGGGCTACGCTTTATATGAATTGTTCCTCAGTTCCAGGCCAGGAATATTTTCTTTAACATCTATATGTATTTTGATTTTGCACTGTATTGGTTTCAAACTGATGCATTACTTAAGATTGAAATTCTTTTTGCAGGACTGAGTTTTGTCTCTTTGCCTAATTGTTGATAGTTATTGCTTTCCTGTAATAGTTTTATCTCAACCTAGAGCTGGATATACAGCTACACTACTCAGTACCAATCTATAATATCCATTCTGCTGCTGTTTCTGAACATGTACAAGCACGATGTCCCTACCTACAAACCCTAAAAGGCTAGGGTGGCGGCCAGAACCTCCTCACCTTCAGAGGACCCATCCGGAATAGTGCTAGTCAGGGACCTCAAGTCCAGGGCCAGACTAGCTCCCCTTAACCCCTTTACCCACCTGTCACGCGCTTAGTTGGTGCTAACTTTGCTGGATGCTGCTGTGTATGTGTTTGTCTTTAAGAGCTGCATGGTTGATAGTTGTGAAGGTCTTTGCCTCTTGTGTTGTGCTCTAGAACTGCATTCACTATTAGGTTCAACTGCTGGTTGAGGGGTTAATGTGTGACTCACCTAAACTCCCCTCCCCCTAGCCTTTAAGTAGCCTCTCCTTCCACCAGGTGGTGCTGCTGATAGAGTTTCACTCTATGCCTGGAGGCTGTGCTGTGCTGACCTGTGTGTTTGTGTTGCTGAAGTCCTTTCCTTTGGAGTTGCTGTATACCAGTTCTGTGGAGGGAGGTGAGGAGGGAATAGCGCAGGGCTGGTGGAGGAGGTTAGGGAGAGGCTGGAGGCCCGAACCTTCTCACCATCAGAGATACCTTCGGGATCAGGGCCATTCAGGGTTCCTAGTAGTCTAGGGTCAGACTAGTCTGCCTTGGTC
The DNA here is from genome assembly GCA_033576535.1 of Allobates femoralis. Taxonomy (NCBI): domain Eukaryota; kingdom Metazoa; phylum Chordata; class Amphibia; order Anura; family Aromobatidae; genus Allobates; species Allobates femoralis. The sequence goes on along the minus strand of JARQOC010000009.1, from coordinate 30,469,388 downwards.
ACCCTGCCCATACCTTCATTCCTTCATCAGCATTCACTACACCGTGACACCACCTTATCATCTTGCCATCTGATTCCCTATCCGTCATACCACCCCGTGACACCAACAGCTCAGAGACAACTGAAAATTAGAGGTAGAGCCTGCAGAAAGGAAAACGTATAAAAAATGCAGGATATCCTGTTATCCTTCATATTTTGACACATGAAAGTACAGGTACGCCTAAGCACCAGGACAGAATTTGATCCCCAAATATACGGCAGATACACCAAACTATTGATTATTGTATGACATGCTCACAACCATCAACATTGGAAGAAAGTGTAAGTCCTACTCCCAATAAACCTGAAGAAGGAGTTGCACCAACTGTGAAACGCGTTGGTTTTCATGTATCATTTGGATGAAATATTCATTCCTACCCTGACCCATCTCCCCTGGTCGCGCCCGGTATTCACCCATCCTTCAGTCCAGGACATGGAAGTTCTACCCTCGACTTGGGACTTGCCCAAATTTGCTGTTATGGTTTCCAAAAATTCACAACTGTTAACAAAAAACGTTCTATGTGTTTTGTCTTCTTTTCAGACAGGCAAAGGTTTGAGCTTCAGATCTATAAAACTACAGAAGCGAGTGACGGACTCCCCATGGCGTTCGGGATAAAATATAAAGATTCCAGATTCTACATGTGCTGCACAGAAGACGACCAGCTTTACTTCAAGGTGAGGCGCAATCTCGTAAGATCGGAGATTATAGATCGTCTACTTGTATGAGCCTTGGGATGTGGAGCAGGAGACCATAAGAGGAGGGCTGGAGATCAGAGGACATGCCTGGTGTTACATTGAGGGAATGTGTTCTCTAGTGCGGGAGCCGCGCTTTACTAACCCTGACCCCCCCCGATCATCCATTAATATCCTAAAGAGAACCTGTCATGTCCCCCAGGCCCTCCTACCCAGGAACATTCATACTTGTATTGCCAAATTCCCATTAGAACCAGCCCTGTAATGTTAGATAGAAAAAGTATTTATGACCTATGTTTTTCTTAGGCTAATTTAAAGGGAACCAACCACCCCAAATGACCCCCCGCATAGGCGCACCCAAGGGGGGGGACCTACGTGTCTGGACCCCCCCCCTTTGGATGGCCCTAAAAGTGGTGCAGTACACAAGGAGCTGGGCCCCTATGTCAGGAGACAGGAACAATTACACAGCACCCAAGGGCCCACAAAAGAGGCTGCTTTTAGAGGGGCTTCACTCCCCAAACCCCCCACTGGGGCTTTGCCCTCAGAACCCCGCTGGGGGTGATACCCCCCTTTCAGGGCCGGTGTGTGTTTCTTGGGGACCCCTACCTTGGGAAATTTCTGGGTGCGCCACTGCCCCCCGGACTGTTAATATGTGTCCCTACACCCAGCACACACATTTGGGGCAATCATTTTTGCTAAAAAAATTGTTTAGTAGAAGCTAAGATATAGCTTTATAAAGTTTAATAAATCGAGACGGATGGGTGTTACCTAGCTTTGTCCACGTGCAGTGTTCGTGCCTGTGTTTCCTCCTCTCCCCCTCCCCTCTCAATTTCTAAGAGCCTGGCCGCGTCATGAAAGGGGCGGGACTAATCGCGACGAGCCCCGCCCCTTTCATGACGCGGCCAGGCTCTTAGAAAGTGAGAGGGGAGGGGGGAGAGGAGGATCACATGATGCGTTCGGCGTCATACCCGGCACTCTGCAGAGTGGAGCTAGCCAGGCTGGGGGCGCGCATTTGGATGTCAATATCACACCCATTGGGGCGTGATGAACAATGAAGGAGGCAGCGAAGGTACACAAGGAGGACACCCAGGGAGACTAGTGACGGTAGCCACCTGTTCATTAACTAATGAGTGAGTGATAACAACGATTTATTACAGTCACAGGACACATTTAGGACAGAAAGGGATAGTTAGAGTAGTAATAGGAAGGTGCAGGGACAGGTAGTGATAGCCTGGGGGCTTTATGGAGGTGACATTTCCGCACCCGTAGCGTTTCATTTTTCGGGACCTCGGGCTGTGTGACGGCTTATTTTTTGCGTCTTGAGCTGAGGTTTCTTATGACACCAATTTGGGTAGATGTGATATTTTGATTACCCGTTATTGCATTTTATTGTAATGTTGCGGTGACTAGAAAAATCATAATTTTGGCGTTTGTACTTTTTTTTTCCATTACGCAGTTTACAGATATGACTAATTGATTTCATATTTTGATAGATTGGGCATTTCTAACTGCGGCGATACCAAATATGTATTTTTTTCAATTTTTTAATAGTTGTATTTTCATTGGGCCAAAGTGGGGGTGATTTGAACTTTTGTGTTATTTTCCACACTTTTAAAAACTTATTTTTTAAATGTATTTTACACTGCCCTCTAGGGGGACATCAGTGCTGCACAGTCCGATCACTTGTGTTATGTAGAGATGAGCTGCAGCACATCTCTATATAACACACAATGACAATTCATGTGGATGCCGGCGCTCGCCAACTATCCACAGGAAGTGATTCTATACCGCTTCCAGGTCATCAGAGGACCCCGGGTTGTCCAAGTAACCATCAGAGGTTCTGTGATCATATCAAGGGATCTTCGATCACGATGGGGAATGGCACGATCACGGCCACAGTGCTTTGGATCACGCTGTCAGTGATCCAAAGGGCTAACAGCATCAATCCGATCAGCACTGTTAGCACTGATGAGATGGTGTTAGGGAAGATGTGAGATCAGCTCATGAGCTCAAATCAAGGTGAGGGACACGGACAAGGGCGTACATATACACCGTTAGTCGTGAACGGGTTAAAGGGCATTGGTTTCCCAGACTAGTCAACCCTATCAACAGGTTATCACTGCTACATGATTTGCATTAGTCAGCGTCATGTCAGCTCACTGCTGATTTCGCGCATGCATGCAGCTCTATTAGGCTGCGTCACTACTCCTCTGAAGCTGCATGTTCACTTCCTGGCATCAGAGGCACACTTTTCATAACCATAGGTGCAGAAGAACCAAGAACAGCCGCCTTCTGCACTTCCAACCATGCACTGTGCGCCTCTGAAACCGGCGTGTGTGCACTCAGCTTCAGGAGAACAATGATGGTATGGTGTGTTATATGGGGTACAAAGATAGTGGGGCCATTCTTCATCAATGGAAACCTCAATGCCACTGGATGTCTGAAATTGCTACATGATTCACATATCCAGTGGTATTGAGGTTTCCATTGATGAAGAATGACCCACTATCTTTGGGGATAGCGGTTAGAAAACCTCCTTTATAAAGACTCACTGACTGATTCACTGGTACTTATCCTCTATGTACAGTGATACATACAGGTTGTAGAAGCGGACCCGGAAGCAAGTGTGAGAGCAGCACGGTAGTGTGGTAAGAATGATTATACTGGCTAATCACCATTTTATAGCTTGAGTTCAGGTCTCCATAGACTTATATGGGGTTCCGGTTCCAGTTCAGTTCAAGCCCGGTCCCGAACTTGACTTTTTTTTTGAAAGTCTGGCCGGACCTGCCAAACCCGAACATCTGTGGGTTCGCCCATCTCTACTTGCCAATCTATAAAAGTCCTTTATTTCATTTATTAAAACCACATGGATTTGGATGCAAGCAGCGCTGTGGACGGCAGCTGTTTTGTGCAACACTGCGCTTCAACGGGTCCTGCCAACAGCCATCCTCCATAGCGCTGCTTGCATCCTCTTGCATTCAAGGTTTTTAAGTAAATGAAGTAAAGGACTTTTTCGGATTAGTGAGGGCCACCTGTTTTTCTACCTTACTTGACCTTGCAATATCGTCATGGGTGGCCAGACAGTGCCCATGGTTTTTTGTCCCGTGAAGAGTGTCCCACGGTCGTGGTGCCAAATCCTTTCTAACTTTTTTCTTATGGTTTAATGTGTTGATTGATAGAAAAGTTTGAAAACCAAACTTTTACTGTTGCAGAGGGGAGACCTGCCCACCGATATTGCCGGAAACCGCAGCGACGTCATCTTTTTTCAAAAAGAATTCAGCGAAGGCGACGACGGCTTCAAGTTCCAATCGTCTCTGAAATCGGGATATTATTTAGCCGTCAGTGACGAAGACGGAAAGCAGAAGCTCGTCCTCCGGAAAAGTCAAAGCTTCAGTGAAAAGGAACGGTTTTCTATAAATGGGTCATAAGTGTCAACGGAGAAGCCAAAACAAGAGGCCTTACTGGCCAACGATGAATCATGAAGGATCGATGGCGCAATCACTGATGAATCACCGTTGCTGGCAGGAATAATGAGTCATTTTCGGCTGCCTGCAACATGTTGCTCAACAACAAAGCAGGTTGTCTATGGATGCGGTACATTTGTATTTATTTTAATGGCCTTCAGCAGAGTCTCAATCCAGGGTGACTTGCTGAATGAACGCTCTGTGGGAAGAACAATCTTATTCAAGCCTAGATAGGTCCACCAGGGTCTTCTCCAAGCCTAGATAGATCCACAAGAGTCTTCTCCAAGCCTAGATAGGTCCACCAGGGTCTTCTCCAAGCCTAGATAGGTCCACTAATGTCTACTACATGCCTAGAAAGATCCACCAGGGTCTTCTCCAAGCCTAGATAGATCCACAAGAGTCTTCTCCAAGCCTAGATAGGTCCACCAGGGTCTTCTCCAATCCTAGATAGATCCACAAGAGTCTTCTCCAAGCCTAGATAGGTCCACCAGGGTCTTCTCCAAGCCTAGATAGATCCACAAGAGTCTTCTCCAAGCCTAGATAGGTCCACCAGGGTCTTCTCCAATCCTAGATAGATCCACAAGAGTCTTCTCCAAGCCTAGATAGGTCCACCAGGGTCTTCTCCAATCCTAGATAGATCCACAAGAGTCTTCTCCAAGCCTAGATAGGTCCACCAATGTCCTCTCCAAGCCTAGATAGGTCCACTAATGTCTACTACAAGCCTAGAAAGATCCACCAGGGTCTTCTCCAAGCCTAGATAGGTCCACCACGGTCTTTTCCAAGCCTAGATAGATCCACAAGAGTTTTCTCCAAGTCTAGATAGGTCCACCAATGTCTACTACAAGCCTAGAAAGGTCCACCAGGGTCTTCTCCAAGCCTAGATAGGTCCACTGGAGTCTTCTCCCAGCCTAGATAGGTCCACCAGTGTCTTTCTCCAAGCCTAGATAGAGCCACAAGAGTCTTCTCCAAGCCTAGATAGGTCCACCAGTGTCCTCTCCAAGCCTAGATAGGTCCACCAGTGTCCTCTCCAAGCCTAGATAGGTCCACCAGTGTCCTCTCCAAGCCTAGATAGGTCCACCAGTGTCCTCTCCAAGCCTAGATAGGTCCACCAGTGTCCTCTCCAAGTCTAGATAGGTCCACCAATGTCTACTACAAGGATCTTCTCCAAGCCTAGATAGGCACTAGAAGTCTTCTCCAAGCCTAGATAGGTCCACCACAGTCTTCTTCAAGCTTAGATGGGTTCACCAGGGTCTCCTCCTCCGTTTTCTTCATTGTATCAAGCCATGGGGTTGCTGGTCTCCCTCTTCGCCTTGTTCCTTCTATTCTTCCCACCATGATGTCCTTCTCCAGAGATTTCTGTCTTTGTATGATGTGTAGAAAAGCTGTAGCTTGGTGATCTTTGCTTCCAGTGACCTGTCTGCCTTGACTTGTTCCAGTATTGACTTGTTTATTCTTGCCATCCATTGATAACATCCTACCCCAGCACCTTAGAAGGGTATGCCAGTCATAATGGGGTATTCCCACCTATTCTATCTGTGGAATAGTTCCTGTCCCTGAATGGCAGCCACCACATTTACTTCTATAAAAGGTGCCACAGTAGCTGGGTAAATGGGAGACCATTGGGTGGTGGTGGTGAGACCAGGCTCCTCAGTCTTGCATAAACCTAGTGGGACGCGTATCAGACAGTTATGGCATATCATCCTGCGGGTATGCCATTAAAGGGGATGGCTGGTTTCATACTTTTCCCGTCTGATGTGTCTTTCTTGGCCCAGCACACAACGTTCTAATTTATTACTGATTACCCTAAATCAGCACCATCCCTGGTGGTCTCTATAACTGCTACAGGTCTGCAATTGCTAATGACCCATATATAGGTCAGAGTGCCCCCTAAGGATTGACCTATACATACTATGTCAGCAGTAACATGCTTCATTGGCATCATAGGGGTGCAAAGGTCCTGGGGTTCCACTGCGGGAGAAGTTCTGGGTTCCACTGCGGGAGAAGGCTGGATGGTCTACAGCCCTGAGAAAGGGAACTAGTCTGGGGACATCAGAACTAGGAGGCGTCAGGAATGGTAATATGAAGACCTATATGAAGCTGAACCTACGGGCCTGACCCACCGCTGCCGCCCTGGCACATAAACGTCCGCACATGGGTCAGGATTGCGTTACACCAAAGTGAAGATTGTGCGGTTACTTTTTCAGGGTAAAGACATACAACCTGTTTAATGTCTATGGTGTGAATACCCCATGAAGGAATCAGAATGTGAATATTAGGATTCTTAGTTTTTTTTTTATGTTGTCATTGTTTTGTTTTATAAAACTTAATACATTTCCTTGGAGAAGAACTTGTGGTTATTAGCGGATGATGATACAATTACCTTCTGCAATTAGTGTCAGACAGCTGCCAGAAAGCCAGATAAATATCGGGATACTGCAAGAGGAGCTCAGCCATGATTGAAGAAATCATATTTATGTAAATCCCATCAGTCCACACAGGGAACACTGGATCTGGAAATACAATACTGTCTGAATGGAGCGGGTCTGAGGATCATTAAGGATTAGATACATTTTTATGCTTTTGTTTGAAAAGAGAAAAAAGCACTGACTCCATTATTACGTGCAAATAAGTGAACGGCGTAATCTTCCCTATGGATGTGATCCACACAGGACACCCTGTAGTTGCAGGTCCAAATTACACCATAGATGACATTATTGTTGACGTAATATTTCTTTAATTTTTTTTTCTGCCCGATTAATGTTTTCCACTTTTTTAAAGGGGCACTCCGGGGAGATGAAAACTTTTTTTTGTACTGTCCCTGCCCTCCTCCATGATGAAGCAGAGCTGGGCACTATAGTCCTAGGATCTATAGATCACTTATAAATCAATAAAATCATATCTGCTCCTTAGCTCTCACCCATCCCTCAGAGGACAGAGAAATTCAGCCTCATGCTGCAACAGTGACAGGAGTGTCGGTCGTGACCTGGGGCTCCAGGATCATTTATATCCTGGCCCTCATACTTCGTATGGACAGGGCGTAGACTGGGGGCTCCAGGATCATCTTACATTCCTCCCCCTCATACTTCTGTATGAACAGGGGGCTTGACCCTGGGGGCTCCAGGATCATCTTATATTCCTGGCCCCTCATACTTCTGTATGACAGGGGGCGTAGACCATGGGGGCTCCAGGATCATCTTACATTCCTGCCCCTCATACTTCTGTATGAACAGGGGGCGTGGACTCTGGGGGCTCCAGGACCATCTTACATTCCTGGCCCCTCATACTTCTGTATGAACAGGGGGTGTGGACCCTGGGGGCTCCAGGATTATCTTACATTCCTGCCCCCTCATACTTCTGTATGAACAGGGGACGTAGCCTGGGGGCTCCAAGATCATCTTACATTCCTGTCCCTCACACTTCTGAATGAGCAGGGGACATGGCACTGGGGGCTCCAGGATCATCCTACATTCCTGCCCCCTCACACTTCTGTATGAACAGGGGACGTTGCTGTTGGCCCCATGGTCACACAACAATTCTGCCCCTGATATACATCCTATGTAGTGTTCTCCCTTCAAATAGCAATCATGTCACCAAGCAGATATAAATACACGCTGTGATGATCCTCTGCTCTATAATGATATGATGGCTCATAATGTGTGCTGCCATGTATCAGGCTAGGAGCAGAGGCAACGCGCTACATTGAGTGATTCAGCACTGCCATAGTCTTGGTAGCTTCCTGTCCCCTGAAACTTTAGCACTATGCATGACTGAATGTCTCTGTCCCCTGAGGGAGTGGAGAGAGCTGAGGAGCCGATATGATTTTATTCATTGATAAGATCTATAGATCCTAGAACTGCAGTGGACAGCTCAGCTTCATCATGTAAGAGGGTATGTGTTAGCCAAAACACGTCACACTATTTTTCCTATGAACACCATGGATTGGTCTGACCATTGAATGCACCGGCATCATGTTCGGAGAACGGCATTTTCCAATAAATATGACATTTTATTCAACCTCGGAGAGGTTCCAGGCGACCTGGAATAGCAGCATTATAGAGCAGCAGCGTCTCACTGCATCCAACACGCTGCGCTCCAGATCGGGTGATTAGACCCTTATTATCACCACTGCTCAACAATCGCTTTACTCCTAATGGGTTTTATCCAACTAGATCTAATTTTTGCCTGGAGGATCTATCTAAATTCTTACCACTAACAATCGCCACCATTAAGAGACCTGAATACATTCAAATTAGGATCCTCAAAATGTATAGGAATTACACCACGGAAATGTCAGAGATGTGACCCCACCAGTGTTCAGTACAAGGCCCCCGATCATCAAACCGCCTACAACGTCCAGGACGTGCACAGCGCCTTCCATTCACTCCTAGGGAAGATACCGCTGCGTCTCAATGAATTAGAAGATCGTCAAAAAGTGACTTTATTTCAGTCATTCAACACATAAAGTGACACACATCTATTATATAAGTCATTACACACAGAGGGATCCATTTCATCTGTTTCTGTTAATGTTGATGATTATGGAAACCCAAAGGTCATTATCTCAGAAAATTAAAGTAGGGAGGATGAAGGGTCTGAGAGATAAAATAGGACCTAAATAGGTATCAGAGGCTTCACCCAGTGTGGTTGTGAGAGTCACAACCATTATAAAAGCAGAACACAGCTACTGCAGTCCCCAGCGTGGTGCATATAGAGTAGGGAGGATGAAGGGTTAAACACCGCACTGCCGTATTCCACCAGACATCAAAGGGTGAATATAATATTGATTTATAGTCAGGGCTCCCAGATACATGGCAATATGATATTGATTTGTCCTGAGGAAGAGGCCAGGGAGCCCTGAAACACAAGGACTAATAAATCAATATTATATTCACCCTTTCATGTGGTGGAATACGGCAGTGCGGTGTTTAACCCTTCATCCTCCCTACTCTATATGCTCCACACTGGGGACTGATCTGCTTTTATAGTGGTTGTGACTCTCACAACCACACAAGGTGAAGCCTCTGATACCTATTTAGGTCATATTTCTATCTCTCAGACCCTTCATCCTCCCTACTTTAATTTTCTGAGATAATGACCTTTGGGTTTTCATTAATCATCAACATTAACAAAATAAACACATGAAATAGATCCCTCTGTGTGTAATGACTCTATATAATAATGGTGGCACTTTATGTAGTTGGAATAAATTACGGTATCTGTTTGAGGATATTCTGATTCATTGAGAGGCTCCTGTAGATCAGCAGCTTTATTGGATAAAATGAGATAAATCCACACTTTCCATCTTCCGGATACATATTAGAGATCCACATTTCGGTCCGGGTGATCATCGTGGGATCGTCGCTAACGTTGTGGAACCTTGCCGCCTACGGTCTCTCCCACTTCCTTCTTTCACAGTTTTCTAAGTTTCCATTCTTTTTACTCGACTTTAATTCCCCAAACTTAAAATCTGCCCTCATGCAAAAACCCTGAAATCTCATCATGAAGCGGACCCCATCGGGACAATTCCGGGAAGTCGCAGAAGCCAGAACCACTAATGATTCCAAAAGCAAAAACAATGTGCAATAAAAATCCTTTAATCTGTTATCTGCAGGATTATTACAATCTGGATTATCAGGGGAGTCAAGAAACAATGTGTAACAATTCACTTGTATTGAAGAAGACATAAAATCTGCTGACGTCAGATCTTTTTTTGAGTCATTTCTACTTGGGCAGAGACACACTTATGCGAGTATCTTGCATGCATCTCACATGAGCCACTCGACCGGCCTGCCGCTCTATGGATGAGAGCGTGGAAGCCAATTATGTTTTTATGGATCTCCATGCTACCGTTCAGAAAGGATGCGGCCGGCACGGGTGAGTCATGCAAGATACTCGCATGCATCTCACGAGTCAACCCAGCCTGGCTGCCGACTCTCTGGATGGGAGTGAGGAACTGATAAGTGTTTCTATGGAGCTTCACCTCCCGTTCAGAGAGGCAGGGCTGGGTGACTCATGCAACATTCATAGAAGTATCTCGAATGCACCTCGAATGAGTCACCCAACCCAGTCTCTGGACTGGAACGTGAAGCTTATGCGAGCTTAATGCGAGTATCTTACATGCATCTGACATAAACCACCCTGTCCAACTGCCATCTCTTTGGACGGGAGCATGGAGCGATTGTTTCTATAGAGCTCCACACTCTCGTTCAGAGAGGCTGCAGCCAGGTCCAGGTGACTCATGCGAGATACTCGATGCATCTCACGAGTCAACACCAGCCTGGCCGCCGTCTCTCTCTGGATGAGAGGGTGGAGCTGATTGTGTTTCTATGGAGCTCCATGCTACCGTTCAGAGGCAGGAGTCAAGCCGGGTGACGCATGCGAGCTGCATGCAGCTCGGATAGTGTGTCTCTGCCCTTATGGTACCTTTACACGCAGCTACAGGTAACAGGTTTTCCACAGGTAACTTACTGGTTGCAGTGAAATCATGGAGACATGTTCTATCTTGTTGCTGTGTACAAATGGAACATGTCTCCATGATTTCACTGCAGCCAGTAAGTTACCTGTGGAAAACCTGTTACCTGTAGCCGCGTGTAAAGGTACCATCAGTCTGTGAAATTGCTCAGTCTCTGCACTTTTTGACTGGAAACAGGGGTTGGAATTCAAATACTGGAGATTGTTGGAAGCTACATTGAATGAATTGTGATAGTCTTACCTTAGGTCCTTCTTGGTTCCGTTGATTTAATCTCAACTGTTGCTAAAATCTATCATTTACAACCTATAAAAGATGCATAATGTGATGATCACACGTTGCGTTTTTGCTGCATTTTTTCTGCAGCCAAAACCTGTTCTCTTAGCAGTGAGAAGCTGCTTCCAGACTGTTTGCAGTTTTTAGTGTAATTTGTCTACAGCACATGTATAATAAAGTTAGTTTCATTCACCATAAAAGCAGCAAAAGTGCAGCAGTTACATTTTTGCATGTTGCCATTGCTTTCTATGATGAAAAAATGCTGAAAGTATTGCCACACCCGCCGCTTTAAAAAACGCAGCAATTTTTCATTTCAATCAGGAAAAACAAGGCGAGCGTGTGCAGACCTCTGAGATCTCAGAGCTCATTGTGGCCAATTGTGATTTTGATGGGTTGTTGCCCTCCTACGGCCCCCTCCATGTCTCCTGGTATCTACTCCATGTTCTGGACACTGTGCGGACAGACATCGCTACCCTTCTCTCCACAGCTCGCATTGATGTGTCATCCTGGATGAGCTGCACTACCTGGGACACTTCTGTGGTTGTAGACTCACCTCATGCTATCTTAGGAGTGAGAACAATGACAACATGCAAAAGTGACCAAAACAACAGCCAAAAAGGATGAGGACAAGGAAGTGATCTGTGATCACCACCTGCAGAACCGCTCCTTTATAGGGGTTTCTCGCTCCGATCATTTCTACTTGTTGTCTGTTCCATTTGGCACAACAGTAGAAGAAATTGATCCATATTCAGTTTTGCTCATAAATGGACAGGATGATGTCACTCAAGTGATAGACCAGGAGTTACATTGTGTTGTTTAAGTGTTCCCTATGTGTATATACCCTGCTTCTATCCTATGCATCCAAGCATCTCCTATATGACTGTGGCCAGATGTCCTGTCCCCTGCCGATGTATAAGGCGAAACAAAGGCAGTGTAGCCAGAGCATTCACTAGTTGTCGGCTGATTCCTTTTAGATAGACCCCACACGTGGACCTTCCTCTCTGGTGTCTTTACGCCCTGACAGGTTGAAGCGTGAAAGAAGGAGTGTAATGTACATCACTGAGGTTGCAACTTTTATTTCAAGGACCGTTACTGTCACTTTCAGTGACCGTCATTCATTTTTAATGGGGTCCTTAAATGCAAGAAATGAGATAATGATTAGACGTGGAACCAGACCGGACGCCTTCACCGTCTGGCAGATTAGAAATTACATTTTTCGCAGAGAGCCCGCGAAGCTGGAAAAAACATCCAAAATGTAAGTGGAATGAATGATCCCACTGGATGGCGGCGTCCCTCCGGATCTGTACTGGATGTACTAATACATAGTTAACGTCTGCATTAAGTGCTTTTATGCTTTGCCATTTCTGCAGAAATTACATTGGTAAAAACCAAAGTGGACGGCAGCAAATCCTGCGCTCCTCCTGCACCTCCCGGCCACCGCCGCCCCCTTGTCTGCTCCAGCGTGCGGCTTTACATTCATAGACTCCACAGCATGGCCACCGCTTTGCAGATGCCCACGTCGTGGTAGTTGAAATAGCAAAGACCGGCAAACGTTAAGGAGGAGAGAGCCAGCAGTCCGGTGGAGGCTAGCTTAACCTTCGCCTCTCCGTGAACATAGTCCGTCACCACCTGCCCGAGACCCCTGAGAAAGAAAGGCGGAGAGATTAGGAGAACGGCATCGACACCCTGTTTTAAGAAGTTGTTTGAGAAGACACAGGCTCAATCTGACCCTATAAATCATCAAAATTTGATGTTGCTGCTGGTTTTTTGCTCAACAATTGTGTGCAGATACCCCGATTTGTCCTCTCAGCTGATTTATGACCACATAAGGCTGCCCTCACACTAGCGTTTGTGTTTGCATGCGGAGGGCATGCAGACGCTGCCATACTGATGTAAATGCAGCGGAGAATCTCCGCATGCGTTCATATCAGTATGGTGCCCGGCCAGCCAATCAGCGATCTCGGCGGCGGCCGGGAGGCGTAGATCTCCTCCTCCCGGTTGCCGCCTGATCTCCCGTCTGCATCGGTGCTGGAGATTTGAAGAAACAGCTGATCTGACAGCTGTTTAAATTTCCCACGCCAACACCGCTGGGAGATTAGTGGCGCCCGTACCTGGCACATCAGCGGCTGCTCCAGCTGATCTCCCGATGGCCGCTGCTGATGTCCCGGGAGATCAGCGGCAGCCACCTGGAGAGATTTCAATGAGATCCGCAGCGTTCTGCTTTACCACGTCAGTACACCCATTAGGTCTACAGTGAACACACCTCGCGCTTGCGCTGTCGGCAGTGTACTGATGTGGTAAAGCCGGATATGAGGCGATTTGCGTCATATCGGCTTTACCGCCCCTTGCAGCCCAAGCACTTCCTGTCTGCTCTATAGCACGCCCATCTGGGTGTGAATAATTTACAAGCAGGCGGCGGGAGAAGCACAAAAGACCATATCTACAGGTATTAAAACAACTTTTAGAAACTTTACTATAGCGCATTAATAACAGAAAGGGATGCCTAGAAATGTATTAACATGGTGCAGGACAGGTTAAAAGAGCCTGGGGGCTCATTTTTAGAGGTCAGGTTCCCTTTAATAAGAACCAACAACAATGATTTTTAGCACAAAATACATGTACAATAGAATTGAAAAAAATCCCTATTCTGTGCTCATATTACTTAAAGGAGATGTCCACTACTCGGACATCCCATTCTCAATCAGCTAAGGGTGTTTGCCCTCATTAAAATAATAACCCTTTTTCTCACCTGCAGTGGCAATGCTGTTCCACCAATGATGGCTCTTTTTCTCCCAAGGCTCATGTGACATTGTTACATCACCCAAGTTCTTCACCAAATCAGCACTGTCTTTACTGCCCCACCCTTCTTCCTCCTGCCTTCATACATACCAAACTTCAGAGAAAGTGAGCGGCAAACCGCAGCTTGAACTTTGTCTTCATATTTGATTGGTCCGAAGGTGGGGGCAATAAAGACAGCGCTAATTGTTACGTCACGTGACTTCATCGCCCTGTGTCGCGTGAGCCCCAGGAGAGCACATGCTGACACCGCTGGAACAGCATCGGCACCAGAGGTGAGTATTAGAAATATTTTTTTAAAAGGGTAAACACTCATTGAGAAAAGGATGTCCAATTAGTGAACATGCCCTTTAAAAGATATGAGCACCTTAAATGGATTTCTTTTCTGTGTCATGTGAGCAATGGGAGAGCGAGTGCCAAAACCGCTAGAACAGCATCGCCACGAGAAGAGGGTGTGTTATTTTAACAGGGGCAACAAAGGGTTTTCCGATAAGTGAACATCCCATTTAAAAGATATGAGCACTTTTATTAAAGGTTTTTTTTTTCTATGTCATGTTATAAACTGAGGACTGGGGTGGAGGCTGCACGCCTGAGCCAGCAGGGAAGGGGCACATCAGACCTCATGGGAGGGAAGGGGCATGTCTAAGACGACAGCGGGATGCAGATTGGCTGCAGTGGTCACACGGATGTAGAGCACGATTGCTACAGCTAAAAACAGAGACAGATGAGGAACCCACAAAACACTGATCTGTGCCCTTAGCAGTGAATAGATTTAACGTAACCTCTGCTGTACTGATTTAAAGATTTCTTACCAATGTCCATGAAGGGTGAGGGCCGCAGCCAGAGAATATCCACGGCGGCTCCAGGATACATATACGCCGCCGGTAGAAGGCCCAGGAGAACCAGGCTCACCGCTCTCTCACTTGTCCAGTGCAGGGAGGCTTTGGTGGAGGCTGAAAAATGAAGACATTTCTCTAGATCTAGTAATAACATTTTACTATCTTGGGACGACCAGTCCTGACGATTCTCTCTACTACCTTCAAACCGTTCAGAGGTTTTATAACATTAGAGAAACATGGCTGCCTAATAGGGGGGAAAAATGTGCCATCACTGAGCACAGGTTGTGAGCGGTATTACATCTCATCTCCATTTACTTCAATGGAATTGACAAACTGATTGCAGCAATCTGACCCCTGAGGTGCTGCGGTAAATAGCGACTGTAGTATCTAAACAGAAAGAAAAAAGTAGAAGCTTCCATCACTCATAGCTCCCAATCCTACTGCCCCGGTTATTACAGCTGCTTCAGCCCTGGCTTACTTCATTACAGAACCATATAGAGAACGGCTTCTAGGATACAATGTGAGCAAAACTTTTTAAGGGTCTTGAAAACGTATGAGCTCAGAAAATATGCAAACAGCAACACAGATCTCAGCTTCCTGCAGACAATGAGAGCTCGAGAGGACCTGCTATCTGATTAATCCCTTTTGTAACATGGCAATTCTAGAGCTTTTTTCCTTATTATTCTGCCTTTACTGCTCACAAGTTTCCTTCCAAGGAGAATAGGATCACAGCGCACAGACACTGCACACACACCATATGGACACAGGCATATACGTTGGCTCACCAGGACGGCAGTGGGATACATGGGCTGCGACTGCTGGTAGAGAACTTCTGTCTTGTGGCAAAACGGCCGCCGCTCTGATCAGCAAAGATTTACTAAAGGGGAAACCTGAAAAGAGAAAACGCAGAAGAGTAATTACATGTAACAGAACAAGCAGCAAATACCAGGGTGAGACATCACTCCCTCATCAGTGCAGGAGCACCCGATCCGGAGAGCAGAGGGGCCGCCCCACACTGGTTTAATGCTATGACTCCCCCAAGTTGTGCAAGAAATTTAAAGGGAACGTGTCACCACAATATAACCTACTATTTGAAGAGTTATCCCCTAATCCTGAGATAAGGACACATTGCTGCACGGCCTCTGCTCTATTTATTGTATGTGGTAAGCAGTCAACATGCTGTACTCAGCCGTGCCACAGACAATGCATGGAGCGGAGGCCACTAGAGGTGGCCAGAGAGAACCCCCAATGATTGCCACAACAGTTTTTTGGGAAATAACCCCTTTAAATCAGCCGAGATGTTAAATGTATTTTTTTAAAAACTGTTTGCTAATGTTTTTGTTTTCCATTTTACATATCTCTGAACAACACCTGGAGCATATAGGGGTTGGAGAGAGAAAAGTTTTCTAACTTTCTGGTTATGGTGAAAGGAAATCTCATCCTCCCCCAGGTGCAGAACATTTCTTCATGGAAGGCAAAAAAAAAAATAAAAGTTCTGTAGAATTAGGTGGTACAATCCGGGCAGATCACACTGCACCCCTGTGTAATCTTCCTGCACCAACACGCACTCTTTATCAAGGTTTCTATGAAGAATGAGGCTGCGTGACAAGCGGACGTCCATTAATAATCTGGAACATTAGGTTGTCACGCGCTGCGACCTCTGCGCCTAAAGACGCATTTCACAGTCCTGGAGGTTTATATTACGGTAATATATGCAAAACAACCAACATGTTCTATAATCCCCACTAGGGGGCGCTCTGATGACATCAAGTACAACATTACTTCCACCCTTTTACATCTGGTTCATTTTTTTCTCTCCTCTCCTTCTTCCATATCACTTTTCTTTTTATCTGTTAAAGGGAACCTGTACCTCCTTGGGCATTGGGGCTGTGCCCACCAGCTATATTACATAATGTAACATTGGACCCCCATCATACCTGAGAAATGAATTTATATTCTGTCCAGCGCTGGCCTCCTCTTGAGGCCGGGAGTCTGCTATTTAGTCCTGGTGGATTATGTACTCGACGCCCCCCAGCTGCAAAACCTGCCCTGATTTTTTGTAAATTGCAGCCCCCCCCCCAATCACTTAGCCACCACATACAGTGCTAATCAATGTATATATTGTACTGTATATATGGCCCCAGGCCAATCTATATAATGTAAAGAGCAGCTTTTATTATACTCACCTGGGGGGGGGTTGGTCTGATGAGCATTGCTGGTCTTGTGCTGGGTTTCTTTCTTCCAGTGAATGCCGTCTTCCTTCTCCTTCGTGCAGGTGATGCATCTACACAGTCTCCTCCATTGCGCTCCTGCACAGGTGCACTTCTCTCTACACTGCTGAAGGCAGAGCAAAGTATTGTAAGCACATGCTGCGGGCGTTCTTTGACCTTTACCAGCTCCTGCACATTACAGTACTTTGCTCAGCCTCAGCAGGGAACAGAGAGGTGCGAGTGCGCAATAGAGGCAGTGTGTGTATGATGAAGGACACATCATCCACACAAAGCAGAGGAGGACGGCGATCACAAACAGAAAGCAGGGCCGGATCAAGACCAGACACACCAATCAGACCGCCTTACTGGTGGTGGCCACAGGTAATAGGGTAACAGTAAACCAGGGCTGTGGAGTCCTTAAGCCAAACCTCCGACTCCACTAAAATAGACTGCATGAGTTTCTAAATGGATCCGGTCACACAGCCCTGATTTAAGCTGTGGCAATCACAGGGGCGCTCGTTGTAATAGGAACAATCCCCTATATGAAACTGGGCTCAGGTCACAACAGAATGCGCAACCCACATTAATGTAAATATGACAGTCTTCACAAGGGGGCGGAGCTCAAAGGCTCCTCAGGGGCGTGTCTTTAGGGAAGAATAAGGGAAATAACCACCCACTACTGACCGATGAC
>JARQOC010000009.1:30296912-30451812 GCA_033576535.1 Allobates femoralis | reverse complement strand
CCGGGGGCCACAGGAGCCGGGGGACAGGAGGGGGGGGCCACAGGAGGGGGGGGCCACAGGAGCCAGGGGACAGGAGGGGGGGGGGCACAGGAGCCGGGGGGCCACAGGAGCCGGGGGACAGGAGGGGGGGGGGCACAGGAGCCGGGGGACAGGAGGGGGGGCTACAGGAGCTGGAGGAGGGGGATAGTGAGGCCACAGGAGCCGGAGGAGGGGGACAGGGGGGAGGGGCTACAGGAGATGAGGGGAGGGGCTACAGGAGCTGGAGGAGGGGGACAGGGGGGAGGGGCTTCAGGAGCTGGAGGAGGGGGACAGGGAGGGTTACAGGAGCCGGGGGAGGGAGGGGGGGGGGGGGGGGGGGGGGGGGGGGGTCTCAGGGAGTGTTACAGGAGCCGGAGGAGGGGGACAGGGGGGGGTCACAGGAGGAGGGGGACAGGGGGGGGGGGGTCGCAGGAGCCGGAGGAGGGGGACAGGGGGGGTCGCAGGAGGCGGAGGACAGGGGGGGGGTCACAGGAGGCGGAGGACAGGGGGGGGTCACAGGAGGCGGAGGAGTGGGACAGGGTAGCAATCCTAAAAGTCATAATTGACTCTTTAACAAGCCTATTAGTATGACTTAGGATTTGTGCCAGTTTGTGCATTTTGGGGTTCTGATCTGGCACAATCCTAAAGGCCGGGTTACACGCTGCAATGTGTCGGCGAACCGACCAACGATCCACCGACCAACTTGACCCGCATCGCTGGAATGACGTTCAATGATCACTAGTGAGGGTCACACGTACTGATATCGAGAACGACGCAGCATTGATTCCGCGACAAGGGAACGATACTTGCTGTTGTTAGGTCGCCTACGTCCTCCAGTTCTGAATAGGCGAAGTCGTTAACGACATCGTTATCAAGGTGTCACACACAGCGATGCTGCAGGTTGAACGGACGATCAATGACTGATTAATGGTCCGGTTCATAACCCTCCGATCAGCCGACTTATCGCTGGTCGTATCCACGTGTCACACGCAACGACGTCGTTTCAGCGTCTCAAAACCCGTGACTTTTCAATGATATCGCAGCGTGTGACAGGCCCTTAAATCGTATTAAAAGGCTCGTTAACGAGTCAATTATGACTTTTAGGATTGTCACCTTCATTAGGTGGCATTAGAGTTTGTCTACTTCCTCACTTAAATGACAATTTGCATATGTATTGACACAATCATCACCTTTAAAAATACTACTGGACATCCCTATAAGAGCAGCTGTATTTGTAGAAAATGTCTCGCCCTCTAGAGGTGGTGACTGGGCGCAGTGTCCTGGTGTCATGAAGTGACTGATATCCAGTGACAGTCGTCTGTTGTAGATTAGGAAATTATTTATTTTTGTTTTTTTTTCAGGTTCACAAATTCATGGACGTTTGCTGGGACAAATGTGTGGACCGTCCGAGTTCGAAGCTGGACTCTCGGACGGAGGGCTGCCTAGTGAGCTGCGTGGAGCGCTTCATCGACACCACCCTGTCCATCACCAACCGCTTCGCTCAGATGGTACAGAAGGGAAGCTGATGAGCGACGTCCCCGGACTCCCCCCAGCTGTCAGTGACTGTGCTCCTCCTCTCCCAGTAATGATTGTTCCTTGCGACACGTTTCACAATTTGTATAAATATGATAAAATCCTAAACCTCAGTGTGTGCGCTGCAGTTGTCCTGAGGGTGTACTTACTTTTGTAACTTTTTCTGATGTTGCTTGCAAAATAAGTGATAAGTTGGTTGAGTTTCTCTCCCTCCCCTGGTCCAGCGCTGAGCCTCCACTGCTGCTCCTGACCTCTGTTATTGGCTGCTGCGCTGCAGCCAGTCAGTGAGCTCAGCGGCTCATGCTGTCAGTTTGGTCAGAGCCAACGAGTTCATCATTGACATGAAATCCGTGCTGTAGTCAGTAGGCAACAGGGAAGACTCAGAACTGGACCTGGACAGGGTTAGAAAGGCAATGATTGTTCCCATTAGCAGTTTGCTTTATTAAATAATCGGAGTCTTTCTAACCCTCCCCCTGTCCATCTCTGAGAATTCACTGCTGCTACTGCATCTGCTATTGTGTGCAGCGCTGCATCAGTCAGTGAGCTCAGTGATTGGCTTACATGACATTAGTGAGCATTGTAGTCAATAAGCAGCGGAGAAGACTGAGCTGGACAGGGTTAAAAAGCTCCAGATTGTTAAAATTAACTGCAAATGGGAATAACCAGTGCATTTCTAACCCCAGGTCCAGCTCTCAGTCTCCACCATTGCTGCTTATTGACTACAGTGCTCACTAATTTCAGCCAATCACTGAACTCACTGACTGGCTGCAGCGCTCCCTAATGTCATGTCAGCCAATCACTGAGCTCACTAACTGGCTCCAGCGCTCCCTAATGTCATGTCAGCTGATCACTGAGCTCACTAACTGGCTCCAGCGCTCACTAATGTCATGTCAGCTGATCACTGACCTCACTAACTGGCTCCAGCGCTCACTAATGTCATGTCAGCCAATCACTGAGCTCACTGACTGGCTGCTAACCACTGAGCTATTGTATACAGTGCCAACCACTGAGCCACACGGTGCACAGTGCCAACCACTGAGCCACGGTGCACAGTGCCAACCACTGAGCCACGGTGCACAGTGCCAACCACTGAGCCACGGTGCACAGTGCCAACCACTGAGCCACGGTGCACAGTGCCAACCACTGAGCCACGGTGCACAGTGCCAACCACTGAGCCACGGTGCACAGTGCCAACCACTGAGCCACGGTGCACAGTGCCAACCACTGAGCCACGGTGCACAGTGCCAACCACTGAGCCACCGTATACAGTGCCAACCACTGAGCCACCGTATACAGTGCCAACCACTGAGCCACCGTATACAGTGCTAACCACTGAGCCACCGTATACAGTGCTAGCCACTGAGCCACCGTATACAGTGCTAGCCACTGAGCCACCGTATACAGTGCTAGCCACTGAGCCACCGTATACAGTGCTAGCCACTGAGCCACCGTATACAGTGCTAGCCACTGAGCCACCGTATACAGTGCTAACCACTGAGCCACCGTATACAGTGCTAACCACTGAGCCACCGTATACAGTGCTAACCACTGAGCCACCATATACAGTGCTAACCACTGAGCCACCATATACAGTGCTGAGCTACACAAAATTTACACAAGGAAACAAAATTGGGTCCTTTATTTTAATTGTAGATGTAATAAACAAATGTCCATAAGGAATATTTCATATGCTCACTGTAATGGGAGAAATAGAAGAAAACAAGAGCCCGATATGGAAAGTATTTATCATACAATTAATTAGCGTTATCCGTTGCGAGCTGTGAATGTGTCCGGAGCAGCGGTGGGAGCCGGAGCTGGACCCCGGAGGGTGAATAGTCTCTGATTTCAGAATCTTACAAAACAGGTATCACTCAGGGTTCACTTTACTAAAAGCGGGAATCCTTTTTAAATATGCTGTACAAGTAAGAGAGAACATCGGTTGTCATACTCCTCCTCGCAGGCGCCGTCCTCCCCTCCGAGCTTGTTTTGCTGTGTCTGCCCATATAGTCCTATTGTAGCTTCATTATTTGGCAGAAAAGATGGATGTTCTATATACCAGCCAGATCTTATAGAAAATGAGAAGCAAAAACAGTCACTTGTATTAGCGGGAGTCTAATCAGCCCATAGGGTACATCACGACTCCGTCCACATGAGTATAAATCTTCAGATTGATTAATACTTTCCTCTGTGTAGTGTTTTATTGATTTAGTATAATTACTGGACAAGCACAGATTACTAATGCTGTAACTTGAAGCTCATGGGCCCCCCAATTATTGCAAACCTTTAATAGCATTAGTGGTTTTCTATAATCAAAGAGACTTTTGGGGCCCCCCTGGGCTCCAGGGCCTGGGAGCGTTTGCAGCGCCTGCATCTGTTATAGTTACTCGCCTACAGATTGCCTTACAGAAGTGTTCAATATTTACAAATAGCAAATAATATCAAAGATGCAAAAAATCCCTGATCCATACAAAGCTGAGATTGTCTGAGTGGAACGTGCGTTGGGTTTACTGGTATGGACACCCGGATCCATAATATGGGGCGTCTGCTGCTCAAGGAGTAAAACCATCTGTCGCTATTGGTAATGCAACTCTACTAAATTGATTTGCGCTGCTAAATGGGTGCAAAGATTTTCGACACAAAAGTATTTGGTCCCCACTGTGTCCAGGGGTCGACTTCCACCACATACAGTTTGGTCGATTAACCAGCTCAGAAATGGCTCCATTTATAAATGCTGATACTTCTAGGGGTTGTCCACCCATCTGGATATTTTTTCTTTTTTTATTAAAAAAATAATTTTTACAATTGGGTTTGTTTAAAAATATTCACTGGTTTGCTTTTCCAAGCTTATTTTTTTTTTTATTATAACCCTGCACAATATTGATGCAGTCTATGGTCAAAGTGTGACACAAGTCACTACAGTAATAACCAGTCTCAGAGGTGAAGAAACAGACTGCAAAAACGTATAGCAAATATAAGAATACTACTACTTACTGGAAGTAAATGGAGGTCAAACGATCCGAGGTCAGGTAAAGGAAATGGTGCAGTGACAACAAGGGGTAGTCAGAGATGAAGGTCAATTCTAGCTGAAGTCAGGAAAACTAGAAAGACGAGACAGTTTACAGGGAGCAGGCAAAAGAGTAGTCAGGTCACAGGCAAATGGTCAAAGTCCAGGTCTGGGAATAAGTCTTGGTGTTTTAATATAGTCAGGCTGTGTCGGGCACAGAGGGATGAGACCTACACAGGCAAAAGCAAATGTACGATTGACACTGAATGGAGAAGCTAGAATGCTTAAGTAGAAGCCTAATTAAGGGAAGTGAAGACAGGTGATTGCAGCACAGACTTAGGGTCCAGTTACACTTGGCAACATTCCAGCGATCTTGACAATGAAACGACCTGGTAGGGATCGCTGGAACGTCGCTACATGGTCACTGGTGAGATGTCAAACAGTCAGATCTACTCAATGCTGCAGCAACGATCCGGCGACCCGTATAATGACCTCGGCGGTCGTTGGGGCCCTGTCACACAGCAGCTAGTCTGACGACTCAGACCTACGTGGATGAGATCTGCGGCGCCAACAAGGTCGTTGTTAAGGCGTCAAACACACCAATGCATGCTGCCCAGCGGGAACCTGACGATCAAAAAATGGTTCACGCCATTCCAACACGATCGGCGATGTCACAGCGACGTCCCGGTCACTGCTACGTGTCAAACCTAGCGAGATCGCTGGCGAGTTTGCTGTTACGTCACAAAACCTGTGACCCAACAGCGATCTCACTAGTGATCTCACTGTGTGTGACGGGGGCTTAACAGTTTCACAATCGTAACAGAAAAGTGCAGAGTGGAGATTGTGACACAAAAGAGCTACACGTTTGAGTAAGACCCCCAGAACAAGCTCACTGGCGGATTCTCAACTCATTTTGCAGCTAGCAATAGATGATGCAGCACTTGGGTTATAAAAGTTAAAAAAAAATTAACATTTTGTAATGAAAACCAATTGCAAAAATGTAATTTAATGTATTAAAATATATACTCAAAAGTGGACAACTTCTTTAAAGGGGTTGTCCGGGCAAAATAAACATGTTCCCAGCAGCTTGGGATATTAAAATATAACAAAGTGATAATCGGCTCCCGACACATAGCTGTATCCAGCTCGAGCCACTCCATGGTCTGTGTTCCTGCTGAGAGATGTCACCGCCCAGCAAAGTAGACCCGCTTCAGCCTGTGATTGGCCACCGTGGTCAGGTGACATACTCAACATTTCATCAATGACATCACTGCTGCGCTGTGGAAGTCACCTGACCACGGTGGCCAATCACAGGCTGCAGTGGTCCTACTTCTGCTGAGAGGTGACGTCTCCCAGCAGAAACACTGACCACGGAGTGGCCAGAGCAAGATCAAGGCGAGTGTTGAGAGGTGAGTATAGGCAAAATGGAGACAGTCACATCTAGGCGGGCTGAACTTATGCAATAGAGCCTTGGGATTCCAAAACAATTGTTATCATCCCAACGCGTTTCGTGCTGTGGACCAGCGCCTTTCTCATGGTAAAAAACCAAGGATACAAAAACTGGAGGATTGAAATAGGCTCCAAAGGCTCCAAAAGTATGAGAAACGCAGAGGTATGGTTCATTTGTCATTTCTTAACATCCTAACCTGCTGGAAAATGTTTATTTTATCCGGACAACCCCTGTAAAAATATATTTAATGCAGAAAAAGCGCAAAAAAAGAAAAAACCATCCCATCACCTCCATCTCTAATCCCCTTCTTTTCTTATGTATTTTCATTTTTGCTTTTTTAACTTTTTGATTGACTCCATCAGTGAGCGGGCCGGGTCTGACGGCCTCTTCCTGGCTTTGGTCGGAGTAGACGTTGCCGCCGGTGTATACGCGGCGGTGGGAGCCGATCTTGTCTCTTGTGAGCCGCTTGAGCTCGGCTCTGACCCGTCACTGCACATGATGTCTTGAAGCTGTTTGACTCGAAGCGCGGTGTTCATCTCATCCAGCTTAGTGTGGAGACTGTTCAGACTGAGCTCCAAGATGCCGCTGCGATCACACAATGTCTTCTGACCGGACAGAAAGGTTTTCTGCAGCTCCAGGAAGCTGCTCTTCACCAGACTGCACATCTTGTTCTGGGTGGTCAGGCTCTCGGTCACGCTCTTCTGAATGCTATTTAGCGCCTCTATTATATCTTTTTGCTGAGCCGCTAACTGATCCATCTGAGCCTGCAATGGCGGCTGGGACTCGTTGGGTTCACATGGCGATATGGACTCATCCATCGCCTTGGGTGTGTGAGGATCACACGGTTCTCTTGCAGCCTGAGGCTCCTCATGAGACTGAGAAATGACCTTCTCCTGGTGGCTGGTACTTGGCCGGCACGTCATCGGCCGGAAGGGTTGGTTTTGGCTGATAATGATGTCATCATCAGAATCGACAATATAAGACGGGCCGGAGGTCAAGGCTAAGTCATTAGTTGAAACACATTCTCCTAAAGGAAACATAAGCAGGGATAAAAAATGACTAAATACCAAAAAAATCAAAAACTATCACTCCCCTTCCTCCCTTAATCTTTCACTTCAATCCTACAAAGTCTTATTTTAGAATTAATAATATATAAAGAAATCTCTCCGGAGCTCACCCTTGTCCCTCCTCCTTTTTATTGACAACTGGCTGCAGCAGGAGCCTCCCCCCACTGTCCAGTCTTTACACAAATGATTGGCTAAGGTGCAGGTCTTCAGCCAGTCACCGGTCAAGGTTGAAACTTCTTTTTGGGGGAAAACTAAATTTATTAGAGTTAAGCGAAAAAGATTCACAAGACCATGGTCCAATGGTTGAACCTGAGCTCGGTGAACCTCCTACAATCTGCCGGTATTCCTGGTGCTTCTACCAATTCATAGGTCCAGGGCCACATCACGACACAATTATGACGTCTGGTCCGGGAGCCATGGACTATCAATGTGGTCAGAAATATTTATGCTCAAATCTAAATTGTATTATTTTCTATACTCCTTTAGGGCCCCTTTACACGCGGCTACATTTCTTGGGTGGCTACAGGTAACTTACTGGTTGCAGTGAAATCATGGAGAGATTATTCCATTTGTACACAGCAACAAGATAGAACCTTGTCTCCATGATTTCACTGCAACCAGTAAGTTACCTGTAGCCACCCTAGAAATGTAGCCGCGTGTAAAGGTACCCTTAGGCCTATTTTTCATGTTAAGTGAACTGGTTGAAAAAAAATGTCACTAAAGTAAAGAGAACACGAAAATAATATTTTTATTTCCTAGATTTTTTTTAATCTATGAAATAAAATTAGTTTCATTCCCTTTTGGAATTCATTTAAAGAGTTGCTCCACTAAGGTATATAGATGATCTTTCCTTAAGATAAGTTATCAGTATTGGGATCAGTGGGGGTCCAACACCCGACTCCCTTCACCAATCAGCTGTTCTCGATGCCGATGGCAGCCAAATGTTAATAGCTACCAAGCTGAACAGTAAAGTCCATCATTTGGGTAGTGGCCGCTGTTGGGTAAATGGGAGAGGATCTGTAGTAACCGGAAGCGGCTAATGCACAGTTGATGGAGTATTGCTTGTTCATCTTGGCCGCTGCCAGAATCGAGAACAGCTGATTGGTGAGAAGAGCTGGGTGTCAGACCCCCACTGATCTCACATTATTTACCTACACTAAGGAAAGGTTCAATATGTGTAGTAGAGCAACCCTTTAAAACCTATCTAGGGGTTGTATGGGACTGAAAAAAAGTCCGACTTTTTCAAAAAACTGTGTTTCTATAGCCCTTGAGGATAGCCGGGTACACCCCTGTGTAGAGGAGAGGCTGTGAAGGGGATCCAGTGGTACACCCCTGTGTAGAGGAGAGGCTGTGAAGGGGATCCAGTGGTACACCCCTGTGTAAAGGAGAGGCTGTGAAGGGGATCCAGTGGTACACCCCTGTGTAAAGGAGAGGCTGTGAAGGGGATCCAGTGGTACACCCCTGTGTAAAGGAGAGGCTGTGAAGGGGATCCAGTGGTACACCCCTGTGTAAAGGAGAGGCTGTGAAGGGGATCCAGTGGTAAACCCTTGTGTAAAGGAGAGGCTGTGAAGGGGATCCAGTGGTACACCCCTGTGTAATGGAGAGGCTGTGAAGGGGATCCAGTGGGGAATCGTTCTCAGGAAAGACCGAACCCACACAGATCACCTGTTGATGGCTTATATTAGCAAATGCCGTCACCCATGAAATGGGAATATCCTATAAATTATATGTTTGGTCAATTAAAATGAATCGGTCAGATTGAACTCAGTATCTGCAGTACTCAAGAACAGCCACTACACAGTATCTGGAGCTGTGGCGTGCCGGCTCAGTACACAGTACATTAAGCAGCCTCCCACCGGGAATCAAGTGATTGTGAGGGCCTCGGGCGTCCAACCATCACTGATCTGATATTAATGATTATCAACAATAATAGATTGGGCCAACAATAGTGGTGAGTGAGCACCACTGTGCTCGGGTGCTCGGTACTCGTAACAAGCAGTTGGATGCTCGGAAAGGCTCAACTTGTGTTCCGAGTATAATAGAAGTCAATGGGGAAGTCTGAAAAAGTGCTTGAGTTTCTCATTGACCTCCATTATATTCAGTCCTTGAGTCCAAGCATCTGACCTGCTTGTTTCGAGTACTGACCACCAAAGCCGGGTAGAGCTCGCTCATCACTAATCATCAACTGTCTCACACCCGGATAGCCAAACACTTTCAATAGTTTGTCATCACCATGAGTGAAGATGTTGTGATATATTTACCGACATCCGATGAAGATTCGTCATGCAAGTCATTTTTGGGGGCGTCGATTGCATCCATTTTAAAGAACTGAGCGACCCTTAGCTGTCGATTGGTGAGGATTTCGGAAAGAGGCATCATCTGACCATCCAATGAAGACTGCTTCTTCAAATGGTCAATACGTAGCTTGACTTTCCTCCTATAGTCATTCCATCGCTTCTTGCATTCTATAGTTGTTCGTCTGGAGTCGCCTACTTTATTAACCTCCTTGACCACCTTATCCCAGACGGCCGCTCTGCCGGATTTATTGGCCGGCTTAGACCCAAAGAGTTTCTCAACGTTTGCTAGGATGATGTCTACAAGTTTCTGGTTCTCGGCATCAGTAAACCTTTCCTTTTTTTTCCTGGGTGTTTGTATTGTGATCGTTCCACTAGTCCCAGGGAGAGGCATACTGTCCTCCTGTTGATCTGGGTTGTTGATATCTGGGGTACAGACGGGGGAATCGTCTCCTATAAGAAACAATAGATGAGCCATGTAATGTGGCAAAACAATGACAGCACAAATACATACAGCTTCTTCACATCAACGCCAACACACATAAACGCAAAGGATGTTATCAATATCGGATGGCAAGAAGAACAAACACATCGATTCTGGAACAATCGAAATCAGACATGGTACTGGAAGCAAAGATCACCAAGCTACGACTTGTCTACACATCATACGACGAGAGCAATCACTGGAGAAGGACATCATGATAGGAAGAATAGAAGGAACAAGGTGAAGAGGAAGACCAGCATCACGATGGTTTGATACTATCAAGATAATGATGGAGAAGACTGTGGCAGACCTAGCTAGGCTTGTAGAAGATTGTGGAGGACCTATGTAGGCTTGGAAAAGACCCTGGTCGACCTATCTAGGCTTGGAAAAGACCCTGGTGGACCTATCTAGGCCTGGAGAAGACTGTGGTGGACCTATCTAGGGTTGGAAAAGATCCAGGTGAACCCACCTAGGCCTGGAGAAGACCCTGGTGGCACTATCTAGGCTTGGAGAAGACCCTGGTTGACCCTTCTAAGCTTGGAGAAGACCCTGGTTGATCTATCTAGCCTTGGAGAAGACCGTGGTTGACCTATCTAGGCTTGGTGAAGACTCTGGTGGACCTATGAAAGGTTAGAGAAGACTCTGGTAGACCTATCAAGGCTTGAAGAAAACCCTAGTTGACCTATCGAAGCTTGGAGAATACCCTAGTGGAGTTATCTAGGACTTGAGAAGATCCATGGTGGAGCTATCTAGGCTTGGAGAAGACCCTGGTGAACCTATCTAGGCTTGGAGTAAACCCTGGTGGACCTATCTAGGCTTGGAGAAGACCCTGGTGGACCTATGTAGGCTTGGAGTAAACCCTGGTGGACCTATCTAGGCTTGGAGAAGACCCTGGTGGACCTATGTAGGCTTGGAGTAGGCCATCTAGACTTGGAGTAGACCCTGGTGGACCTATCTAGGCTCACGTAAGATCGATCTTCCTACAGAACGTTCATCCACCAAGTCACCATGGCTTGAGATTGAGCTGAAGGTGGGTAAATAATAATACCAACAGCAGTAATATTAGATATCGTCATGGTCGATATTCACTGCGCATGCATTGTATGAACCCTACAAAGAGAAGTATGCTGTGTATTTGTCGTTGTGGTTTCTTGGTGGATCTTGTAACAAGATTGCATGAGATTTTTAGCAAAATGACGACTCCAGTTTTTCTATAGAAAGCAATTTGGTAAAGTTGACGCAATCATTACACAGAATAGCAATTATCAAAACATTTCGTCTACTCTACAAGCATGTAAGAGGACTCTGTTTTCTCTCCAGTCCTCTGCAATTATCTGCTTTCTTCCAGAGTTTAGTTTTTTTTTTAGTTGAAGGATGAGATCTGCAAGAATCACCCCCATCTCTCTGCGCATGCGCGGCTCTCTACATTCATTCATAAACCAGTTCAGAAAAGTGCAGAGCAAGGGAACTCGGCAATTTTAAGGCTGGTTTCACACTACGATTTTTCTAAATCCGATGCTGTCCGATGAAAATCGGACAGCATCGGATCCGAATTTGGCCCCATGCAGCCCTATGGGCATCGGACCGAATCGGATGTGCACTAAATGCCATCTGATTTGGTCCGATCCGATTCTGTCCGATTTTATTATCGGTGCAAAAATTGGAGCCTGCTGCGATTTTTGCACCGAAAATAAAATCTGACAGAATCGGATCGGACCAAATCAGATGGCATTTAGTGCACATCCGATTCGACCCGATCCCTTTAACATGGGGCCCTATGGAGCAGGGTCCGAGGAAACATCTGATGTCTCCTCGGACCCCATTTTACAGTACTGAGCATGCTCAGTACATGCTCAATACACTAAACCTATTGTGTGCCGCCTAATTTAACTTCTGCAATGTATATACATACACACTATATACATACACACTATATACATACATTGCAGAAGGTAAATATAAGTTAAAACAAGTGTTTAACATAACAAATGTTTATTCTCACCTTCCAGCGCTCCCTCGGCGTCTCCAGCTGCAGCCGTTCGGTAACAGGACCTGGGATGATGTCAGAACCCGATCAGCTGATCGGGTCACATGACCGGTTACCGCAGTAACCGCTGACGCTTTTGACATCATCACAGGTCCTGTACACCCGATCGGCTGCAGCTGGAGACTCCGAGGGAGCGCTGGAAGGTGAGAATAAACATTTGTTATGTTGAAATGACAGCAGAGGGGACATGAGGGGGGCCATGAGAGGGGAGAGGGGACATGACAGGGGACATGAGAGGGGACAGGAGGGGGACAGCAGAGGACATGAGGGGGGACATGAGAGGGGACAGCAGGGGACAGTAGGGAGAGAGTAGGGGGACAGTAGGGCAACACAGGGGGGCAGCAGGGGGACAGCAGGGAGACAGCAAGATGACAGGAGGGAGAGAGGAGGGGGAGCTACGTGACAGCCCAAACTGATCCTGCAAAAAGTAGGATTCGGATGCCTATTTGGCATCCGATTGCAGGATTCAGTTTGGATCCGATGCTGTCCGATTTTCATCGGACAGCATCGGATTTAGAAAAATCGTTATGTGAAAGTAGCCTAATGGTGGGTTTACACACCGCGATATCGGCGTCCAACTCCGACCCAACTCCGACAAAAAGTCACGTGGGTCGCGAGTTGGACCCGATATCGTGTACACGTTGTACGGTTTGAGCGTACAACGCGATGCTGGAACGATGCCAAAACGATATCAGAGTTGAATGAGCGTGCTATTCAACTCCCCGATATCGCATGGCCGTTGTAGCAGCATCGCAGCGTGTGACAGCCCAACTCCGATCTGTACGCCGACGCTACCCATTAACTCCCATGTTAAATGGTTGTTACTGGGTTGGTGGGCGTACACATCGGAGGGACGTTGTTTCCCGATATCGCAGCGTGTAAACCGCCGATGCGATATCGGGAAAAAGGGCTGAAAAAATGCGCGCTCCCGCGCCGTTGCCTCCAATATCGCCGCGATATCGGGACGTGTAACCCCACCATAAGAGCTTTCATACTAACAAATGGAGAGAGGTGCGCTTGCGCGGCCTACACTCCACTGATGGTGTGGGTGTCCCCATTTCTCCACACAGGTGTGACACCCTCCATTTACTTAGTAGTGGTCGAAAACTACACACACGAATGACTAAAGGGAGTACACAGCCATCTGTCCACTGACAGTAGAGTGTGACAGGTGCCCGTTTTTTAAGGGAGCCCATATCTACCATAACGTAGATATGCCATAGATATACAATATACTGTAGATCTGTGACGCTAGTCACCATACAGATAAGAAACAGCAGAATGGTAAAACATAGAGGTCAGATACCAGGACAGCAAGACAGAGGGGATAAACAGAAGCGTAGCCAAGCCACGATCCGGAATCGGTTACCTGGAGAGGAGCGGATCAGAACAGTCGGACAAGGCAAAAGAATCATGCAAGGTCATGCAGCAAAAGATCAGTTCACAGGGCACAGATACAACAGGCCAACCTAGCAGCACTGAGCAGAACTAAGACCAGCAGTGCTCTGGGAAAAATAGCAATTAAACAAGACAAGGAGCAACTGCAGAATCTCAGAACAAGCAAGAAAGAAATAGGGCGACTGAGCTGTGAATAAGAAAACCAACAGCCCAGCACATCCCAGCTCCAGATAGGATGACTATGCTGTCACCCAGCCCAGCACATCCCAGCTCCAGATAGGATGACTATGCTGTCACCCAGCCCAGCACATCCCAGCTCCAGATAGGATGACTATGCTGTCACCCAGCCCAGCACATCCCAGCTCCAGATAGGATGACTATGCTGTCACCCAGCCCAGCACATCCCAGCTCCAGATAGGATGACTATGCTGTCACCCAGCCCAGCACATCCCAGCTCCAGATAGGATGACTATGCTGTCACCCAGCCCAGCACATCCCAGTTCCAGATAGGATGACTATGCTGTCACCCAGCCCAGCACATCCCAGTTCCAGATAGGATGAATATGCTGTCAATCACCCAGCACACCCTGAACGCAGAGTCCAGAGAAACTACTAAGATCCCTAGTAAAGATCACTTTAAAAAAGAAGCTAAAAACCTCCTTAAGTGTTAATGTGATGAATCCAGGCTGATAACAAAACATAAATATATTCCATATTAAGGTGTAAATGTCATTTCATTGAAAAAATAAACAATCCTGCACTGGTTGTTAATGATGGGTCACAAAACAGCTGTGATAATGCTTTTTTTTGTGCCACATGACTTGTTTCTCACATTTTTCTGTGCTCTTTTAAAAACTGTATTTTATGGCTGTGTGGGCTAGGCCAGCATCTGATAGGCAGCAGTGCAATGTGACAGCAGATAAGGGGTTAACAGAGATCCTGACTGAGCTGTGTGGACCCAGATGACAGATCAGAGAAGCTTGTGCCAAGGATAGAGGAGTTTGTACTGATCCTGACATTCTGACATTGCTCCTCACTGTGCTGTAGGCTGAGCTAATCTAATACATTGTTTCCTCAACTGCTGCAGTTGGCAGTGTAGGCCCCACCCCCTTTCCCTTATATGGTTACATGCCCGTATTCAGTGTGAAGATGGCTCTGACTGAGAATGAACATATGTCTGCTTCACACATAGTCTAGCGGGGACACTTTGTGGAAGGTTTATGAATGGTTTACCACTAGATTTCACTTATAAAGTATATTTGAAAGTTGATTAAAATCTCTTGCTCTACATTATTATTAAATAAAAATTTAAATCAAGGTTTAAGCAGGTGGTTCAGCACATACCTTTATTGCTGAAGGGTTTTGAAGATGGGAAAAAATCGGTAATTTTCATCAGTCTCTTTTCCGAATATAAATTGCTTAAAGATGTGATAGCTAAAAAACTAAATAAAGTGATAAAAGGAAATAAAAATAAACAAGAATAGAGTCATTAGAGTTAAATGATATAATGTATATAGACCATTGCATAGAATTTTTTTACTGTTCATTTTTTCATAAATGTAAAGTTCTGCAACTTTCTAAATAGATCTAATGGGATTGTTCGGTCTAAATTCACAAGTCCTCAGTCCCTCTATGTGACTGCAGACATGTGAATCATCTGTATTGATTATCAAACACACTAACCTCACATCCAGCCTATATTACTGGAGAGACACACAGAGCTCACATCCAGCCTATATTACTGGAGAGACACACAGAGCTCACATCCAGCCTATATTACTGGAGAGACACACAGACCTCACATCCAGCCTATATTACTGGAGAGAGACACACAGACCTCACATCCAGTCTATATTACTGGGAGAGACACACAGAGCTCACATCCAGCCTATATTACTGGAGAGACACACAGACCTCACATCCAGCCTATATTACTGGAGTGACACACATACCTCACATCCAGCCTATATTACTGGAGAGACACACAGAGCTCACATCCAGCCTATATTACTGGAGAGACACACAGAGCTCACATCCAGCCCATGTTACTGGAGAGACACACAGAGCTCACATCCAGCCTATATTACTGGAGAGACACACAGAGCTCACATCCAGCCTATGTTACTGGAGAGACACACAGACCTCACATCCAGCCTATATTACTGGAGAGACACACAGAGCTCACATCCAGCCTATATTACTGGAGAGACACACAGAGCTCACATCCAGCCTATATTACTGGGAGAGACACACAGAGCTCACATCCAGCCTATATTACTGGAGAGACACACCGACCTCACATCCAGCCTATATCACTGGAGAGACACACAGACCTCACATCCAGCCTATATCACTGGAGAGACACACAGACCTCACATCCAGCCTATATTACTGGAGAGACACACAGACCTCACATGCAGCCTATATTACTGGAGAGACACAATGAGCTCACATCCAGTGTATATTACTGGAAGAGACACACAGACCTCACATCCAGCCTATATTACTGGGAGACACACAGAGCTCACATCCAGCCTATATTACTGGGAGAGACACACAGACCTCACATCCAGCCTATATTACTGGAGAGACACACAGAGCTCACATCCAGCCTATATTACTGGAGAGACACACAGACCTCACATCCAGCCTTTATTACTGGAGAGTAAATTCAGGGAAAGAAGGTGTACTCCGGTCCGCGCTGCCAAGTTCATCAAAGAAAACCCAAGACGAAGTTCTGATCGAATCCTTCTTTATTTTCCTCCTACGCGTTTCAGTGCCCACCTGGCACCTTCATCAGGGATCCCTGATGAAGGTGCCAGGTGGGCACTGAAACGCGTAGGAGGAAAATAAAGAAGGATTCGATCAGAACTTCGTCTTGGGTTTTCTTTGATGAACTTGGCAGCGCGGACCGGAGTACACCTTCTTTCCCTGAATTTACTGGTTCAACCACACGTGTGTGGAAACGGTGGAGGTCCAGCAGCAGCCATCAGGATATTATCCTACATGCTTTCAAGCCAGTTGTGGGTCACACAACTGGAGTAGGTGAGTGGATTGCCTTTTTTTCACCGCTGAAAATTAGTGTCTAAGTGATAAGGGCACTATTGCGCCTCTTGTCCCCCTCCCCTCTCTCTCTTTATTACTGGAGAGACACACAGAGCTCACATCCAGCCTATATTACTGGAGAGACACACAGACCTCACATCCAGCCTATATTACTGGAGAGACACACAGAGCTCACATCCAGCCTATATTATTGGGAGACACACAGACCTCACATCCAGCCTATATTACTGGAGAGACACACAGACCTCACATCCAGCCTATATTACTGGGAGAGAAACACAGAACTCACATCCCACCTATATTACTGGAGAGATACACAGAGCTCACATCCAGCCTATATTACTGGAGAGACACACAGATCTCACATCCAGAATATATTACTGGAGACACAGAGCTCACATCCAGCCTATATTGCTGGAGAGACACACAGACCTCACATCCAGCCTATATTACTAGAGAGATACACAGAGGTCACATCCAGCCTATATTACTGGAGAGATACACAGAGCTCACATCCAGCCTATATTACTGGAGAGACACACAGAGCTCACATCCAGCCTATATTACTAGAGAGACACACAGACCTCACATCCAGCCTATATTACTGGGAGAGACACACAGAGCTCACATCCAGCCTATATTACTGGAGAGACACACAGACCTCACATCCAGCCTATATCACTGGAGAGACACACAGACCTCACATCCAGCCTATATCACTGGAGAGACACACAGACCTCACATCCAGCCTATATTACTGGAGAGACACACAGAGCTCACATCCAGCCTATATTACTGGAGAGACACACAGAGCTCACATCCAGCCTATATTACTGGGAGAGACACACAGAGCTCACATCCAGCCTATATTACTGGAGAGACACACCGACCTCACATCCAGCCTATATCACTGGAGAGACACACAGACCTCACATCCAGCCTATATCACTGGAGAGACACACAGAGCTCACATCCAGCCTATATTACTGGAGAGACACACAGAGCTCACATCCAGCCTATATCACTGGGGAGACACACAGACCTCACATCCAGCCTATATTACTGGAGAGACACAGACCTCACATCCAGCCTATATTACTGGAGAGAGACATACAGACCTCACATCCAGCCTATATTACTGGAGAGACACACAGACCTCACATCCAGCCTATATTACTGGATAGACCTACAGACCTCACATCCAGCCTATATTACTGGAGAGACACACAGACCTCACATCCAGCCTATATTACTGGGAGAGACACACAGACCTCACATCCAGCCTATATTACTGGAGAGACACACAGATCTCACATCCAGAATATATTACTGGAGACACAGAGCTCACATCCAGCCTATATTACTGGAGAGACACACAGAGCTCACATCCAGCCTATATTACTGGGTGAGACACACAGACCTCACATCCAGCCTATATTACTGGGAGACACACAGACCCCACATCCAGCCTATATCACTGGAGAGACACACAGACCTCACATCCAGCCTATATCACTGGAGAGACACACAGACCTCACATCCAGCCTATATTACTGGATAGACCTACAGACCTCACATCCAGCCTATATTACTGGAGAGACACACAGACCTCACATCCAGCCTATATTACTGGGAGAGACACACAGACCTCACATCCAGCCTATATTACTGGAGAGATACACAGAGCTCACATCTAGCCTATATTACTGGGAGAGACACACAGACCTCACATCCAGCCTATATTACTGGGAGAGACACACAGAGCTCACATCCAGCCTATATTACTGGAGAGACACACAGACCTCACATCCAGCCTATATTACTGGGAGAGACACACAGAGCTCACATCCAGCCTATATTACTGGAGAGACACACAGACCTCACATCCAGCCTATATTACTGGAGAGACACACAGATCTCACATCCAGAATATATTACTGGAGACACAGAGCTCACATCCAGCCTATATTACTGGAGAGACACACAGAGCTCACATCCAGCCTATATTACTGGGAGAGACACACAGACCTCACATCCAGCCTATATTACTGGGAGACACACAGACCCCACATCCAGCCTATATTACTGGGAGAGACACACAGAGCTCACATCCAGCCTATATTACTGGGAGAGACACACAGAGCTCACATCCAGCCTATATTACTGGAGAGACACACAGACCTCACATCCAGCCTATATTACTGGAGAGACACACAGAT
Source organism: Allobates femoralis (assembly GCA_033576535.1). NCBI lineage: Eukaryota > Metazoa > Chordata > Amphibia > Anura > Aromobatidae > Allobates > Allobates femoralis. The sequence goes on along the minus strand of JARQOC010000009.1, from coordinate 30,433,232 downwards.
CTCACATCCAGAATATATTACTGGAGACACAGAGCTCACATCCAGCCTATATTACTGGAGAGACACACAGAGCTCACATCCAGCCTATATTACTGGGAGAGACACACAGACCTCACATCCAGCCTATATTACTGGGAGACACACAGACCCCACATCCAGCCTATATTACAGAGCTTAATATACTGTAATTTATATAGAATATATTTTTTATGTGAAAGGTGTCCAAAGCTTGTAAAGATTGAGTAGTCAATATTCCATATATACCTACTGCCTAACGCCACAGGCAAACATTTCTTCTGGGTGTGGACTCGCATGACGAATGCAGTGATATTACAGGTTGTACCAAAAATATAACTATTGTTCATATCACTTTTCGTCAATTAGTCATTAAGTGATCTACCAGAGGACTGGAGCCAGAGAGGTGGGGGAGCGGTCAGTGTGAGTGTCAACTTTTTATTTGAATTTTTTCATACCTGGATGTGTTTAAAAAATGTTCTTGTGCTGAGATAATGTTATATACTAGGTATGTGTCCCTGCTATGTACTGTGTAATGGATGTGTCTGACCGTTCGGGGACATGGTCTGATCACACCACATCTCCTGTGCTGAGATAATCTTATATATGTGTCCCTACTATGTACTGTCTAATGGATGTGTCTGACTGTACAGGGACATGGTCTGATCATACCACATCTCCTGTGCGGAGATAATCTTATATATGTGTCCCTACTATGTACTGTGTAATGGATGTGTCTGACTGTACAGGGACATGGTCTGATCATACCACATCTCCTGTGCTGAGATTATATTATATATGTGTCCCTGCTATGTACTGTGTAATGGATGTGTCTGACTGTACAGGGACATGGTCTGATCATACCACATCTCCTGTGCTGAGATAATCCTATATGTGTCCCTGCTATGTACTGTGTAATGGATGTGTCTGACCTTACAGGGACATGGTCTGATCATACCACATCTCCTGTGTTGAGATAATCTTATATGTGTCCTGCTATACTATTTTTCTTCCTCCCCTGCTCAGGAGATGTGGTATCATCAGACCATGTCCCTGTACAGTCAGACACATCCATTACACAGTACATAGCAGGGACACATACATAAGATTATCTCAGCACAGGAGATGTGGTATGATCAGACCATGTCCGTGTACGGTCAGACACATCCATTGCACAGTACATAGTAGGGATGCATATATAAGATTATCTCAGCACAGGAGATGTGGTATGATCAGACCATGTCCGTGTACGGTCAGACATATCCATTACACAGTACATAGCAGGGACACGTACATAAGATTATCTCAGCACAGGAGATGTGGTATGATCAGACCATGTCCCTGTACAGTCAGACACATCCATTGCACAGTACATAGTAGGGACACATATATAAGATTATCTCAGCACAGGAGATGTGGTATGATCAGACCATGTCCGTGTACGGTCAGACACATCCATTACACAGTACATAGCAGGGACACACATATAAGATTATCTCAGCACAGGAACATTATTTTTAATCACATTCAATTGTGAAAATTATTATTATTCCAAGATCTACTGATTAAGATCAACTTTGGGGAAAAAAAACCTTTAAATATTTTTCTGCAGCCTCCTTTATGCTGGTATTGCAACATCATTCAACCCTTGACACGTATATGGACATTACATACAGAATTAGTGGGACGTATGTATCAATACTGTGTAACGGTATAACGATATTTGGGACGCAATTCCGATAAAATGTCGAATTAAAAAGAAAAAACATATTTGGCGCGGCCCGATGGAGGGGGGGTAGACGCTGCTGGGGGTCGCCAGCGCGGTGCTGTCCTACCCGGTGAGCCGCGCCGGCTGTTTGCAGCTGTCCTACGAGCCGGAGGGGCAGAAGAGAGGAGGGGCGGGATCAGGCAGGGGAAGCAGGAAGCTCTCTGATTCCCTTGCCTGACCCTCCTCTCCTCTGACGGCGGCTTGCGGGGGTCTGCTGGGGGCCCCCCTGCAGGCTTGAAGGGGGCCCCTAGCCGGTCAGGGCCCTGGTGCAGCTGCACCAGCTGCACCAGTGTAGTTCCGCCCCTGAGAAGCGATCAGAAGGCGCGCACCCCTGAACACGGAGTCAGTGAAAACCACAGCTGGACGCTCAAATCACAAGTCTTCATTGAGCTCCATGGACGGAAAAATAAAAAAGTCAGTGCTCTCAGAATATGGATTTTTTTTTTTTTTTTTTTTTAAAACAAATAATTTTTCAATTATTTTTCATCACTTAAAAAAAAAAAAGAAAAAAATGATTTCAATTTGTGATCAATCTGGGATCTCTATGACCGTTCTGTCCTGGAGAATCTCGTTGTATAATACAATGAACGATGTTGTACAATAAAACTCCAGAAACAATGGCGGAATTACTGTGTTTTGTTTGTTTTTCATTATTTCGCTCTACTTGGAATTTTTTTTCTTCTTTTTTCTTCTCTTTCAGAACTTTGCATGGTAAAATGATCTCTAGGGATTCCCGTGCCCGGGGGCATACCCCCCTTCCCCCCCCTCTCTTCCCGCTCGTCCCTTACAGGCGAGATTCCACAGTAGATTCTAATTGTTTCAGACGTTCCGACCTCCTACAACAACGTATCTCTGTTCATAACATTCTATTTCACAGCGGACAATGTTGGGGGTTGTAGTAGATGGACGATCGCTCATCTTTCCCCCCATTTAAATGATAATTAAAGTCACGCTCCGCTCTGTACTTACGTGGCCGCCGCTTCTAGAAGCTCGGAGAAAACTCTTCACTTTCACTTTCGGTGACGATGAGTCATAATACCCATCCCCGATCACACCCGGAGTCTCCGGCACGTCACTTGTCACGTGCACTTTGGACTTTTGACAGCCGCAATGATAATATCCTCTTTAACCCCTTACTGTAAGAACGTTTTTAAACTTGCTACATTTTTTTCTGCTCCGTGCCTGCACCGCAACAAGAAGAGATGCCAAATTCCATCCATTTCTAATTTGTTTTAAACCAGTCACATTCTCAGATGTATTCCAGAGTCCGTAACTTTTTTATTTTTCCCTTAAAGGGATTCTGTCAGCAGTTTTTTGCTCTGTAAGCTGAGGACAACATGCTGTAAGGGTTAAAAAAACAGAAAGCAACCTGCCTCTCTTATCAGTGTTAGTGCTATTGTTTATGTAAACTGATGGCTTTATTACCCTTTAATTGCTATTACAGGACTATTACAGGCAGTTCCACACACTCCACACACACCCTGCTGTGATTGAAACCTTAAGGTGGCTTCACACCAGGCGACGTCGCTAGCGACATCGCCGAAAAAGTGACGTCACAGCGACTTCGCTAACGACGTCGCGCTGTGTGACAGCGCGACGCGACCGCGAATTATCGCTGGTCGCAGGTTGTCAGGTTTACGGGAAGAACCGTAAACCTGTCAACCTGCGACCAGTGATTAGGCTGGATCGCGCCGTGTGACATCGCCAGAGCGATGTCGCACGGTGATCCGGCCTATACCGCAGCGTTGCTGCGGATCGCTCGCTGGGCTGAGCCCAGCCCAGTGAGCGATGTCACCGCCCGCATCGCTGCGGCATCGCCGGCCGCAGCGATTCTGTGTGACAGGTGACCAGCGACGTCGGAAGCGAGCGGGCACCCGCTCATCGCTTCCGACGTCGCTGGTCACATCGCCTAGTGTGACGGGACCTTTACTGTCAATGCACAATCTTTATCTATATCAGGGATGGGGAACTCCAGGCTGGAGGGCTGCCAACAGTGCAGGTTTTCAGGATTTACCGTACTTAGTATTGCACAGGTGATAATTGAATCACCTGCACCTGGTGATGATTCCAACCCCTGTGCAATGCTAAAGAAATCCTGAAACATGATCTGTTGGTGGCCCTTGAGGCCTGGAGCTCCTCACTACTGATCTAGAGCCTGGTGTGGGCGGGGGAAGCTCTCTCTATAGACATTGTACATACAGAGCCTGGTATGGGTGGGGGCAGTCTATAGACATTGTACATACAGAGCCTGATGTGGGTGGGGGCAGCTCTCTGTCTATAGACATTATACATACAGAGTCTGGTGTGGGTGGGGGCAGCTCTCTGTCTATATACTTTGTATATACAGAGCCTGGTGTGGGTGGGGGCAGCTCTCTGTCTATAGACATTGTATATACAGAGCCTGGTGTGGGTGGGGGCAGCTCTCTGTCTATAGACATTGTATATACAGAGCCTGGTGTGGGAGGGGGCAGCTCTCTGTCTATAGACATTGTACATACAGAGCCTGATGTGGGCAGGGAAAGCTCTCTGTCTATAGACATTGTATATACAGAGCCTGGTGTGGGTGGGGGCAGCTCTCTGTCTATATACTTTGTATATACAGAGCCTGGTGTGGGAGGGGGCAGCTCTCTGTCTATAGACATTGTATATACAGAGCCTGGTGTGGGCACCTCTCTGTCTATAGATATTGTACATACAGAGTCTGGTGTGGGCGGGGGCAGCTCTCTGTCTATAAACATTGTACACACAGAGCTTGGCGTGGGCAACTCTCTTTCTATATACATTGTACATACAGAGCCTGGTATGGGTGGGGGCAGCTCTCTGTCTATAGACATTGTATATACAGAGCCTGGTATGGGCGGGAGCAGTTCTCTGTCTATAAACATTGTACATACAGATCCTGGTCTGGGTGAGGCAGCTCTCTGTCTATAGACATTGTACATACAGAGCCTGGTGTGGGTGGGGGCAGCTGTCTCTCTTTCTATAGACTGGTTTTAGACATCTGTCTCATTCCTTTATTGAGACTTGATTTTAAACGTGTTTCTTTCCTTTGGCAGTTTAGGAGTTAATGTCAGTTTTCTTCTCATAGCAAGGTAGCTAGTTCTTTGTCCAGATGTGGCTACTTTGTGATCACTCCCATCCCCTTTATATGGTCTCAAGGTTGCAGCATCCTTTGCTGGTGATTAAACTTATTTCTGGCCAAGATTCCTGAGGTGAAGGAGGTTCTATCGAGAACCTAGTGATTGCCAAGCCATCTGCTGCCTAGTAGAGTGGCAGCAGGTGCGAAGTTGTTTTTGTCATCCTCCGGTCTGTCTCCCCTTCCCTCTTGTTGTTATTATTGCACTGGTTGGGACTAGTGCTCCCGCCGACCATTTACCTATTGAGGACTAGCATCAGGGCCAGGTATCCTGTTTGGCGATGGGTTGAAACCTATATAGGGACGGTAGGGAGATCAGTGAAGGCAAAGAAATGGACAGTGTCCTCGGAACCACACTGCTCATAAAATGGAAGAGACGGCCAGCTGACTGAGGTTCTGAGGACACTGTCCATTTGTTTGCCTTCATTTATCGCCATGTTTCCAGTGGAGTGTTGGATCCTGCGGCAGCTATACTACACGCTTTGATACCAGTTGTAGGTGAGCAGTTATAGTTATACTGCATACAGTTACTGTTAGGGAGATCAGAGCACAGCTGCAGGTGAGTGCAGGAGGTTACCTCTTCCCTATGAGCTGGGCCCCCTGTTGTATTTGATCCTCCTCCTCCAGTGTTTCCTCACTTTGTGTGTCGTACGCCGGACGCTGTTAGTCCGTGCTCCACTGTCCCGCACAGTAGCTGGACATTCCCTTAGTTCAGCGTGACAATAGGGTCTTGTGCTCTGCCCCTGCCATTTTGTATCTGTATGTGCCTCCTTTTTGTCATGTCTCCACCTCAGGGTCTGAACCGGTGACCTCTTGTTGTTGGTTGGTTTTCCTCTTGGTTGAAGCACAGCCTGTTTTGTGTTGCTCCAACGTCTGATTATCTTGACTTTCATTCTTATGTTTTACTTTCTTGTTTCACTTCTATTCAAGTGTGTGCACTTTCTCGCTTGGTTTGCCCTATCACATTTTGGGAGGAGCTGTTTATAGTCACTACTCAGATGCATCAGTACACACCGCCAGCCAGAGATCGGCAGCGGATGTCAGTGTGCCAGTCATAGGCAGCACATAGCAGTGACGTCATGTGTCGCCATAGAAGGCACACCGAAGACAGCTGCCGGCATCTGCACTGGCGACAGAAGAGGATGCCACACGTCGAAGGTGAGAAGAATATTTTGTTATTTTTATGCATTAGAGGACAACGGGAAAACAAATACAATTTCGGACCAGAATCCGGCGAGTGAGGAGACTCCAGCGATGTGGTGTGATTAAACTTTCCATTTCTTTGAAGATTAATATTTCCATAAAAATTGCACTTACAAAAAGAGCCAAGTCACACCATGTGGGCAACCGGTAAAAATAACATTGACTACATTGTCCTACAAACCACAAATCCAAGCCCTCGCCACCTCCTGCTGCCTCCAACTCAAAAATATTTCCAGAATCCGTCCCTTCCTCAACCCTCAATCTACTAAATACGAGTGCATGCCCTCATCATCTCCTGTCTAGACTACTGCAACCTCCTCCTCTGTGGCCTCCCTGCTAACACTCCGCACCTCTCCAATCTGTCCTTAACTCTGCTGCCCGACTAATCCCCCTCTCTCCTCGCTGCTCCTCCACTTCTCCCCTCTGCAAATCCCTCCACTGGCTCCCAATTCCCCAGCATATCCAATTCAAACTCCTAACATTGACTTACAAAGAGATCCACAATCTGTCCCCACACTATATCTCTGCACTAATCTCCCGATATCATCCATTTCGTAATCTTTGATCCTCCCAAGACCTCCTCCATTCCTCCACAATTGTACGTTCCTCATCTAACCGCCTGCAAGACTTCACCCGAGCACTTTACTACGGGTCACTATGGCAGAGATTACTGACCTATATTACTGGATTAACATGCTGAGAAGAAGGTTTTACTGGACCCCAATATGACAACTTGTGGCCGGGAGCAGGTGCGACTTATTAATACTTAACTGTATGAACATCGTGAAACATCATCTAGACCGGGATCTCCGCATGGTTCCTCACCAACTTTGCATTTGACCCTACCCCATTCCACCTCCACAACACCCTCACCTCACCTCACCTCAAAAAAGGACAAAAGAAACATAGTAAGAAGACCGGAGGTAGACCACCAGAATATTAACTCAGCTGGCATTTTAAATCTATCCGGCTACAAGTTAAATTGTGATGAAATCTCACTTCTGAAAAAAGGGTCTCTCCTTTTGCCCGAACTCTAGATTTATATATAGATCTAAATGAGTTTTTTAGGAAAATCACATTTTAGGATAGGAGAAAACAGCAGAGCCAATACAGAAGAAGGATGACCTTGCGAATACGGGTAATCCCAATGGGTGGAACACCGAGTTTGGTAATGTACCGGTAAAGGGACACTCAATGAGTTTCTATCCATTACACCATAAGGGTGCCCATATGGAAACATTTCAGCAGTTGATTTTAAAGAACCAGTGAACTACTGAGCATTGCAAAAACAGCTGACGGTAGAGGAAAGGGAAGCAATAATCTCCTCGAAAGAGAATAAGAACATCGTGATTAAAAATACAGATAAAGGGGTGGGGTGGTTATAACGGATAGGGTAGGGTACTTAAGGAGGGTACAAGAATTCTGCATGATCAGGAATATTATCCAAAGTTGGATTCTGTCCCCTCCATATCAATTTACCTGAACTATAATGGACTGATACAAAAAATCATGGGAACAAGGAATCTCAAACAAAAATGATATAGGGTCCCTTTCTTTTAGTTTCTACCAAAAATGCAACAAATCCCTCCCGGGCCGCCCCATAATTTCGGGAGTTAATTCCATAACCGCCAATCTTCCACATTACGTAGATCTTTTTCTCCAGTAGTAACCTTGGAGTAATATTTGAACGGTTCATCCGAATTAATTAAACAACTAGTGAAAGAATTACCCCCCGCCAAAATGGTTGTACATTGTTACTCTAGATGTCGCCTCCCTCTACAGCCACATCACTCATAACTTGGGTCTAGAAGCCGTTGACTTCTTTCTAAACACGGACAGCTCCTTGCCGGAAGAACAGCGTACTTTCACTATAACTGCAATTGGTTTCATTTTGAACAACATTTTTACTTTTGTTGGTGCCACATATAGACAGATAAGGGACTGCGATGGGGACGAGATTCACTCCCAGTTACAAAAATCTATACATGAGCTTTTTTGAATCTGTCTTCATCGCGCAGTCCCGCCTGGTCATTGACCACATTAAATTCTATCGCCGCTTCATAGACGATTTATTTATAAACCACAGCACTAAATCTTGTAGAGGAGCTCAACAGGAATCCCTGGGGCCTAAACTTTACGGTAACCTTGTCCGATACCTCCATTCAGTTTCTTGACCTCCAAATAAAACTGGGGATTGTGTCCACGTCAACACACTTTAAATTGGTGGACGTCAACAGTTACCTCAGGTTTGATAGTGGACACCTCCCCAGTTGGATCAAGAATATACCGTATGGACAATATTGGAGGATCCGGAAAAATTGCTCCTCAGACCAGGATTTTGAGAAGGAATCCAGGATCCTGAAAGAGATTTTTACTGAAGGGTTACCCAAAAAAGCTACTTGCCGATGCTTTTAGGAGAACCCAACCTTTTTCACAGGATTAATGTATTTCAAAAATTTTCTCGCAGAAGGATACGAACGAAAGAAAATCAAAAGATTTTGGCCTGGTAACTACATTTAATCAGTCCCATGTGAATGTTCAAGGGTTGTTAGTAAAATTTTGGTTCATCCGAAAGGCTAATACCGTCCTAGCAAAACAATTGCCGAATAGACCAAATATCATATATAGGAGCAACCGAAACCTACGGAGTCTGGTTTCACCTACCAACATTGAGGTAGAAGCAAAAAGCAACAAAGTGAACACACATGCAGCGTCTGGTTGCTATATGTGTAAGGCTGGAGACACACTATCCTACTTACATGCGAGTCTCTCAGACGAGACTCAGATCAGTGATCCTGAACAGACTCTCCCTCTCTTGACCAGGAGTGTGCCTAGAAATACAAGCAGCTGACATTCCCGTCCTGACAGGAAAGAGGCCGTTCCAGGTGACTGCTCCAAGACTCGTTTGACTGCCTCGCACAGTGTGATTCCAGCCTAAGGCTCCAAAATGCTTATGTTGCAGTTATATTGTAGGTGGAGTCACCACATTTCAATATAAAATCACTGATGAAAGTTTTAACATTAACTGTAGGGTGGATTGTCAGTCTACATACATGATTTATCTTTTGCAATGCCCTTGTGGCTTGCAGTATGTGGGACGCACTATCCAGACGATGCATTACGAGGTTGAACAAGCATCGTCAGAATGTTGGGAACGGATTTCTACAGCATGGTGTGTCCAAGCATCACTGTCTGGCCCATCAGAAAAATCCAACTAATTTAATATTGATCATAATTGACCAAATACCTGTTACAATCCAAAATTGCTACAGTACACTAACAAAAAAAAGCGAGTTTTTGTATTTTCAAGCTTGGCACGCTACATCCAGAGGGCCTGAATCTTACTATTGAAAATATAGCAAAATAACATGTATAGGTCAGATTAATTCAGTTATTTTGTATTAGTTTTTATCAGTTTTTATGAATTTTAGAAATGTTTTCCTATGTCAACAGCCATTCTAAGCTGAATGTGCATGCCCTCGGGATGGGAGACCTGCTGGAAATCCCTATTTTATTATATTATATATTATTGGTCGTCTATTATCTTGTTTACGATGTTGGGGAATTTGATTAGGGAGTTTGCGAGATCATATTTATCTAATTATTTTAATTTCCTTTTTATGCATCAGCGTGGGAGAAACTTCCCCATTGCTATCCCTTATTTTTTATCCTTTTTAATGCAATAATTATTTTTTATCCTTTTTAATTCTTTATTTTTAGTCTTCATGGATTCTCATATCATTTTATTCTTGCCCATTCCTGTTTAATACACTTGAGGCATTTTTATCTTTTATATACTGTATGTGAGTGCATTGTTACATTGTTGTTGTTACTGTTTTTATCTCTGGCGTTTCCTCAAGCTATTTGGCTTACAAAAGGTTAAATGAAACCATTGATTGTTTTCTTTTTTTCTTACCAATTCCTATTGGTTACGGCCCCTATATAATGTCACATCCCTTTATGTCTGTAAACCGCACCTGAAAAAGACAGCAGGCCACTGTTGAAACGCGCGTAGGGTGATCTTCCCTGACATACTGTGTCTCCCCTGTGCCATTGTAAACTTTCAGGCCAGCCATGCAGGAGGACATAAGCACCGCCCACAAATGACATCATTGGAAGCTCCTGACTCATCCATATGCATAAGCCCTGGGATAGACCGCTGACGTCACTTATATCCTCCTGCACGGCCGGTCTGACAGTTTGCGATTGCACAGCAGAGACACAGCATGTTGGGAAAGATGTGACACTGCAACACCGAGAGTGGGTAAGAAGATGAGAGATGAGAAGGTGCACTGCAGGGAGGGGGTGGAGGGTGGAGGGCAAAGACACAGAACTGAGGGGAGGGGGAAAAAGGTGGGGGGCAGAGACACAAGTCTGTGGGGAGGGGGAATGAAGGTGGGGGGCAGAGACACAGCACTGAGGAGGGGGGGAGAAAGTGTGGGGACCAAGACAGCACAATGGGGAGGGGGAAAGAAGGTGGGAGGCCAAGACGCAAGACAGTGGGGAGGGGGGAAGAAGGTAGAGCGGCCAAGACATAGCACTGCAGAGAAGGGAGGGGCTGGAGGTCTTTCAGAGACCTTTGTAAGAATAGAATTGACAGCCCTCCCCCTGAAACTCATGTTACAGTGATGCTTTATTTCAGAAAGGGGGTGGGAAAGTGCCTGAGGTTCGTCAGGTCAACAATGCTCCATGTGAGGATCCCAGGATACACTGGGGGTCCTTTTTACAGATACAAATGGAGTCTAGATCAGATAAGGCAGACCTGTAACTTTCTCCCTCCGTGTCCTGGACAGAACAGTAGCTTCAGAAAGTGAAATCACATAGCACTGAGAGCAGAGGCAGGAAAGAGGAGAGAGCTGCTGAGAGGGAGTGCATAATTACATGACAGTTTATACAGCAGCAGGACTAGTCGTCTCTGCTTATAATGGAGAGGACTAATACAGGAGATCCCTGCAGGGTGTGAAGATGCTGATAACATGGAAACTACAAAGGTTATAATAATGATTTTACATGTTCTTAGAAGGTCTGCCCAGGCACTATATTAGGGTAATATTATTATCATACTGAAAAATGACCTGACAGTGTCCCTTTCACAAAGACCCCAGACATCGACTTCAAAATTTAACCAGTTGTGTGCTGGGCTCACCATAGAGGAACACAGCACAGCACAGCAGCTGTAGTACACATCACTCACAGGCAAAGGCAAGTTCTCTCCTCTGCTCTGTGTCTCCCAAGGTCTCTTCAACCAGGCCCAGGAGTCAGGACTGAATCCAGCGTTGACACTGTGAGGAGCAGATCAGCTGTGATCAGGACGGTCGGCAGACTGATCTTCTCCTCTCTGCTCCTCTCTGTCAGTGAGGTAGGTGGGCCGTGTTCCTCCTCCAGAACCCGTGGTCTTTTTGCTATGTCCTCCTGCACGTCATGATGTGGGAGCAGGGTGCCAGCGGCCTCGCAGCAAATTTAAAATCAGCGGTGCCTGCTGACAATGGCGGATGATAATGAGGGCAATTTACCCTGGGCTGCTGGGCCAATCAGAGCCTTGGGCCCTGGGCTGCCACCCAGATTAACCTCATTGTAATCCGCCCCAGGCCATGAAAGTGATCTGTGACCAGGGAGTGGGAGTACCGCCTCTTACCTGCCGGTATCTGTGGCTCATCTTTTGATTTGTTGGCTTGGCACAAAGTCGTCATTGTACTGTGACTCACATGTGATGCCAGCTAATTAAAAGAATAGCCATACATGCTGTCTGGTAGCAGATGGTACTCCAACTCCCATGAAGTGGCCACAGATCACTATCATTGCAGTTGGAATGGGGTGTGTGAGTAAATTTGCACCAAATCTAATTTGAAATGCTCAGCATAACCTGTGTGTAGTGAAAATTATGTATTTGCAGGGCAATGTATGACCAACAGTAAACTAATATTTGTTCACAGGCTGCTTTCCTACGCAAAAGATAATAACCTGTATTCATCTCGTGCACAGGATCTGAGACCCCAGGTTGTCTTCCTGAGAACAGAAAGGCCTCACACCTTTGGAAAGATTCAAAGGAATCGACAAATGGTCCCAGGTACCACAGTCTTCCATTCCATATCTGCCTTGTTATTCAATGAGCTGTAAAACCAGGGCCTTTGAAAGGTAATGTATGCATTGCTAATTTAGCCATGGTCCAGTCACAGACCATGGATTAGAATATTAAAATTAATAGGCTGTCCAGAAATTTGACCTTAAGCTTGAGCCTATAAATAGGCTTGCAAATAAAGAAAGATGGTTCACAGATTGGGAGATCAGATGACAGATGGTGATTCATATTTTCATCTTTCCTTCCCCAGGAATGCAGAAGAATATTAAACTGATAAGTTTAGGTATTCTGTAATTTTCTCCCTTTTATTACATAACTGTTTTGCATATCTGTATATCCATTTTAGCTTAACTTTGTATAGATTTTTATGCAAGCTCTGTAACTTTACATTAAAACTTAAAACTTTAATAAGTTTGATCCTTGAATGCTCTAAAAGAATCCATAGCCTTAGAGTGTGTGATCTAATTGGCAGATAATAGTAGTGTATTTCAGGGACTCCGCACCCTGTGTGTTTGATGAGTGGAGACAGCGTGTTGTGAAGTTGGGGGTGTGATCTGTGTTTGGGTGTGATTCATGCTCACTTTACAGCCAAAAACATAGGGTGAGTGTTGGATTGTGTGAAAGGAGATAGATTATCCTTGCAGGTCATGTGCTGAGAAGGGGGCACGTGTCACTGTATATAAGTTTTTTCTTGCTTAGATAGGCAATAAACCTTTAACACAATGAATATTTTCCCCAGATCTACTTGCTTTTGTGAGCAGCAATGAATATGAGCGCCTGAGAGTCACTGAGATCACTCTTCCGCTTCCTCTCCTTGACCTCACTATCATCAATAATGAGACCTTCATTAACCACAGCTTCTCTCACAAACTTCTGATCATAATTTAACATATTGACTTTCTCTTTCCCCATTTTGACATACGATGAGTGTAAACTCCCAATTATTAACAGACGTCCCATGGGCTTCAACAGATTCGAAAACTCCCTCAGATATCTCTTGTAGTCATAAACATCTTTACTGATGGTGTCCAGGAAGTTTACAGTCGTCACATAATCCGCTTTGGGTAAGATCTCCGGATCTGTAAGATTTTCTTTATTAAGATCACCTTTTAAGACGGACATTGTTGCACTTTTCATATTTGCGCGTGGCTTCATACTCTGAGCACTAAGGCAAAAATACAAGAAACATTACGTAAGAAATGGCAATCATGAGGTCTGAAAAGCTAAAGGACATGGACTGTTCTCAGAGGAGACTTGGCCAATGTAGAAAAAATATGACTTTTACTAAATTTAGCTTGGAGACGGCTATGTCTAACAGATAGTAGACAGGCTCATTTTGTACAATCCTCTTGCTATATCTCTTCTCTATACATAATCATCAGTTTAGCGCTTCTGGCCACTGTGCCGCTATCGCGAGCTATGGCGCGCATGCCGCCGACACTGGCCGGAAGCCCTAAACTCCTGGCGCAACACACCCCAACCACTGCCCGCCGCTGACCCACTCCCCCGCCACATCCTCCCGCTCCCCCGCAATTACCGCTCACCACCGGCGGAGGACAAGTCCCGGGAGAACCACCATCATCACCGGCAGCAGCAGGAGCAGCTCCTCTCCATACACCGAGCAGCCCCGGCCTTATCATCGCCGCCCAGAGGACAGGAGAGATCCGCCCACCTCGCGGGGCTTCCGCCAAGCTCCGCCCACCTCACAGGGCTCCTGCCAAGCTCCGCCCACCTCCTCGGGGCTCCCCTGGCTCCGCCCACCTCTCGGGATCTCCCCCACAGGCTCCGCCCACCTCGCGGCAATCCCCCCAGGCTCCGCCCACCTTCCCCTGCTCCCGCCTGGCTCCGCCCACCTCACCTGCGCTGACCACCGAGCCTCCATCCTGCCCTGACCACCAAGCCTCCGTCCTGCGCTGACCACCGCACCTCCGTCGTCTGCTGACCACCAAGCCTCCGTCCTGCGCTGACCACCGCACCTCCGTCGTCTGCTGACCACCGAGCCTCCGTCCTCTGCTGACCACAGAGCCTCCGTCCTGGGCTGACGACCGAGCGTCCGTCCTGCGCTGACCACCGCGCCTCCGTCGTCTGCTGACCACCGAGCTTCCGTCCTCTGCTGACCACAGAGCCTCCATCCTGGGCTGACCACCGAGCCTCTGCACTGACCACTCTGCCTCCATCCTGCGCTGACCACTCAGCCTCCATCCTGTGCTGACCACTGAGCCTCCATCCTGTGCTGACCACTCAGCCTCCATCCTGCGCTGACCACTGAGCCTCCATCCTGTGCTGACCACTGAGCCTCCATCCTGTGCTGACCACTCAGCCTCCATCCTGCGCTGACCACTGAGCCTCCATCCTGCGCTGACCACTCAGCCTCCATCCTGTGCTGACCACTCAGCCTCCATCCTGTGCTGACCACTCACTCCTGTGCTGACCACTCAGCCTCCATCCTGCGCTGACCACTGAGCCTCCATCCTGCGCTGACCACTCAGCCTCCACCCTGTGCTGACCACTCAGCCTCCATCCTGTGCTGACCACTCACTCCTGTGCTGACCACTCAGCCTCTATCCTGCGCTGACCACTCCATCATGTGCTGACCACTCAGCCTCCATTCTGCGCTGACCACTCAGCCTCCATCCTGCGCTGACCACTCAGCCTCCATCCTGCGCGGACCACTGAGCCTCCATCCTGTGCTGATCACTGAGCCTCCATCCTGCGCTGACCACTCCATCCTGTGCTGACCACTGAGCCTCCATCCTGCGCTGACCACTCCATCCTGTGCTGACCACTGAGCCTCCATCCTGCACTGACCACTGAGCCTCCATCCTGCGCCATCCATGTGGCGCCCCTGCGTCCAGGAGGCCACAAAGGGTACTGCAGCCAGGCAGGTAGGACACTTGTTGCACAACAACACCCTCACAGCCCACACAACCCACGTGCAGTAAGAGGTTAACATCCAGCCCCAAGATTAGATACTCTATGAGATCGAGGGGTGGTGGATTCAGAGGAGTGAGTTGGGCACATCAGAAGTCAGGTGACTTGAGCGTATATAGGAAGGGGGAGGAGTAAAGGAAGTTAGTAGGCCGCAGTAGGCTGAGAAGCAAAGACTAGGAGCTGAAGCTGAGCAGACAGAAAGACAATCACACGTTCTGTGAGTGCAAGGCCTAGGAGCGCAGAATCCGTACTGAGTCAGTGTGAGCCAGAGGGGAGAGAAAGCCCGTCCGACGCTGATGCCACCAGGAGTGTGATAGAACAGAGAGGGACAGTGGAACCCGTGCCCTAGAAACACAGCTGAAGCTACTGACTGCAGGTGGAGTAGCCCTCCTAGTATACTGAAAGGAACAGAAAGGAGAGAGCCTGGCAGAGACTCGTGCTGGAGGACTGCTGGAGGCTGGGCTGAGTAGAGTGTCGGCTCTAGAGGGGACCGTAGTTTATCCGGATCTCCAAACAACACGACGGGGATCTGAGTTCCAGATTGAGATCCCTAACCCAAAGGACAGGCAGCTCAGTGACGAACTGGAGGGCCCACCAGGGTCCGAGTCACCGCCATACTGTCCAGCGCACCACACACCACCCGTACAGACGGAGACCGTAAACAGCCCGGAAAGGACTTAGAGACTGTGTGGGGGGTCACAGAGAGAGAGAGGCCTGGCTGCAGAGCAAAGGGAACCCGGAGAGGGAGAATGTGCCCGTGTATTGAGAACTGTGCTTGAACTGTGTAAGAACTGTAACTGTGCTGTGAAGTAACTTGAAGAGTTGAGAGTAAAGCTTTGGAAAACCCTGGAACTGCTTCCCTTGTGTTTCTGCATAAAAGTCTCTCCATACAGGAATACAGCAGACCTCCACCTGCAGAGCCACAGCTACAGCCTGTCAGCACCAACACTGAGGAGAGATCCCTGCAGCCTGCAAAGTAAGTGTGCTACACACACCACAACTGACTTTAACCCTTACTGCCCCGGGGATACAGTTCTTCCCACTGGAACTACACCATCACAGCTGCCATTATATCACCCCTGGAGGTTCTGCAGCAGCGGCGGCCCCATCACTGACCGCACATAGTGGGTGGCGTCACGACTGACATTTCCCCTGTAAATAATCCCCTTTACTTGTTGAGCCCGGGACACGGTCCGGACCAAGCCACCCGTGACTTCCCCAGTATCCCCCGGTCCGGTACCGAGTACCCCTGTCCCGAGGGGCCCGACATCCACTCTGCCCCCATCCTGCGCTGACCACTCTGCCTCCATCTTGCGCTGACCACTCTGCCTCCATCTTGCGAATACCACTCTGCCTCCATGCTGCACTGACCACTGAGCCACTGCGCTGTGCTAACCACTGAGCCAACGCACTGTGAAAACCACTGAGCCACCGCACTGTGCAAACCACTAAGCCTTCACACCGTGAAAACCACTGAGCCATCAAATACAGTGCTAACCACTGAGCCACCATATACACTGAAAACCACTGAGCCACCATATACAGTGCTAACCACTGAGCCACCATATACACTGAAAACCACTGAGCCACCATATACAGTGCTAACCACTGAGCCACCATATACACTGAAAACCACTGAGCCACCATATACACTGAAAACCACTGAGCCATCATACTGTGCTAACCACTGAGCCATCATACTGTGCAAACCACTGAGCCAGCGTATACTGTGCTAACCACTCAGCCATCATACTGTGCTAACCACTAAGCCACCGCGCACTGCTAACCACTCAGCCACCATATACAGTGCTAACCACTGAGTCACCATACACAGTGCTAACCACTGAGCCACCGTATACAGTGCTAACCACTGAGCCACCGTATACAGTGCTACCCACAGAGCTGCCTGCATACTCTGCTACCCACAGAGCCACCTCTATACTCTGCTACCCACAGAGCCGCCTGTATACTTTGCTACCCACAGAGCCGCCTGTATACTCTGGTACCCACAAAGCCGCCTGTATACTCTGCTACCCACAGAGCCGCCTGTATACTCTGCTACCCACAGAGCCGCCTGCATACTCTGCTACCCAAAGAGCCGCCTCTATACTCTGCTACCCACAGAGCCGCCTGTATACTCTGCTACCCACAGAGCCGCCTGTACACTCTGCTACCCACAGAGCCGCCTCTATATTCTGCTACCCACAGAGCCGCCTGTATACTCTGCTACCCACAGAGCCACCTCTATACTCTGCTACCCACAGAGCCGCCTGTATACTCTGCTGCCCACAGAGCCGCCTGTATACTTTGCTACCCACAGAGCCACACTGTATAATTTGCTACCCACAGAGCCGCCTCTACACTCTGCAGGCAGTACCCACAGAGCCGCCTGTATACTCTGCTACCCACAGAGCCGCCTGTATACTCTGCTGTCCACATACCTGCCTCTATACTCTGCTACCCACAGAGCCGCCTGTATACTCTGCTACCCACAGAGCTGCCTGTATACTCTGCTACCCACAGAGCCGCCTGTATACTCTGCTACCCACAGAGCCGCCTGCATACTCTGCTACCCAAAGAGCCGCCTCTATACTCTGCTACCCACAGAGCCGCCTGTATACTCTGCTACCCACAGAGCCGCCTGTACACTCTGCTACCCACAGAGCCGCCTCTATATTCTGCTACCCACAGAGCCGCCTGTATACTCTGCTACCCACAGAGCCACCTCTATACTCTGCTACCCACAGAGCCGCCTGTATACTCTGCTGCCCACAGAGCCGCCTGTATACTTTGCTACCCACAGAGCCACACTGTATAATTTGCTACCCACAGAGCCGCCTCTACACTCTGCAGGCAGTACCCACAGAGCCGCCTGTATACTCTGCTACCCACAGAGCCGCCTGTATACTCTGCTGTCCACATACCTGCCTCTATACTCTGCTACCCACAGAGCCGCCTGTATACTCTGCTACCCACAGAGCTGCCTGTATACTCTGCTACCCACAGAGCCGCCTGTATACTTTGCTACCCACAGAGCCGCCTGTATACTCTGCTACCCACAGAGCCACCTGTATACTCTGCTACCAACAGAGCCGCCTGTATACTCTGCTACCCACAGAGCCGCCTGTATACTCTGCTACCCACAGAGCCGCCTGTATACTCTGCTACCCACAGAGCCGCCTCTATACTCTGCTGCCCACAGAGCCGCCTCTATACTCTGCTGCCCACAGAGCCGCCTGTATAATCTGCTACCCACAGAGCTGCCTGTATACTCTGCTACCCACAGAGCCGCCTGTATACTCTGCTACCCACAGAGCCGCCTCTATACTCTGCTACCCACAGACCCACCTCTACACTCTGCTACCCATAGAGCCGTCTGTATACTCTGCTACCCACAGAGCCGCCTGTATACTCTGCTACCCACAGAGCCGCCTGTATACTCTGCTACCCACAGAGCCGCCTATATACTCTGCTACCCACAGACCCGCCTGTATACTCTGCTACCCACAGAGCCGCCTGTATACTCTGCTACCCACAGAGCCGCCTCTATACTCTGCTGCCCACAGAGCCGCCTGTATACTCTGCTGCCCACAAAGCCACCTCTATACTCTGCTGCCCACAGAGCTGCCTGTATACTCTGCTGCCCACAGAGCCGCCTGTATACTCTGCTACCCACAGAGCCGCCTGTATACTCTGTTACCCACAGATCCGCCTGTATAATCTGCTACCCTCAGAGCCGTCTGTATACTCTGCTACCCACTGACCCGCCTGTATACACACAATTCATTTCACCGCGCTCCCGATGCATTTGCATCGGGCCTTTTTACTAGTGTAGGCATAAACACTTCTCCGTAAAGTCACTCAACAGTTCCTTTTGAATGACTACTATTCACATGTATACTACAACTCTCCCCTGACACGCAGCTTTGCCGCAAATCACTATGGGTATGAATTTATGATCCTGACACTATACTTACCTATATAGGGAAGATGGTGTGTCACGGTTCGCGCCGCTGTCTCAGTGGGATCCCAAGGGATGGATGTCCTGCAGCAGCTATAAACCGAATGCTTGGAGGTCCTGCAGCAGCTATAAACCGAATGCTTATAAACCAGTTGTGGGTCACACAACTGGACCAGGTGAGTGTACACCTATTGATTTACTCAGTGTGTCACTAGTGATAGGGCACTATTGCGCCTCTTGTCTCCCCCTTTTTGTATTGACACTATACTTAGGAACTGCTGTTGGTACGAGGCGATGCTAAACTGGATTCTATGGTGACTATGGGCTTTGTTTTTACAACTGGAACTGAAACTAGTGATGTTTTAACTCTGCCCAGCCATTCACAACAATTGTTTTTGGTTGCATGGCACCATGTATTATGTATGTTCACTAAGTTGTATATGTGCTATATATACCCCTTGATTTGAATAATGGCACTGTGTGTCTCTCACCTCCTCCTCTGCGCCTGACCTATCCGTGTTAATTAATCACAATGTCATACCTTGTTCTGATGCACTGCACTTTATATTAAATTTCTATTTTTAACAGCATTCAGACCTGAGTTATGATATTTTGTATGGGATGCATAGATACATGCTTTTGTTCGTTGTGCATATAATGTTGAAATGTAGCATCCAATTACCACTAAGATCCTGGTGGTTCCCTATTAAGATTTTAATATACTACAACTCTGTTAACCATTCTGATGAATCTCATCTTCCCCTTGAGGCCCTGACTAGAGAGGTTACGTCACCATTGCATACAAAGTCCTTTCTCCGAGGGTCATAGACTCCAGACTATTATAAGCCCTCAATGCCCCATAGAGGAATTTGTGTCCCAATATGGCAACCATTATTCACATGAGCGTTCACAATTCGGATACCTTTCACTTTGTAGTATAAGATCACTTACGCTCCTCTAATACAAGTCCTGTTCTCTGTCCATTTCTCTCCTTACAGATCTCTCACTTCTCCTGGACCTCTCTCTGTACACTTTCACTGGACCTCTCTTACCTAGATTCCAGTTTATTGGTCTTTTCTCTTTTATCAAATGCTGGGACTCGATGTCTTCTTTGGTTTCTCGAATTTAAAATCTTACTATCTATGGTGATCTCTTCTCTCACATCTTTAACATACCTCAAACTCACCAGTCTGGTAACACTCAAACCTTAGATCCACCAACCATGACCTTGGATCTAAGGTCCCCTTAACACAACCGCACACCTTAGGTCCCCTAACCTTGACCTTAGGTCCATGAAGGACAACCTCAGACCTTAGGTCCACTAATCACAAACTCGGTCCTTAGGTCCACTAACCACAGACCTCAGACTTTAGGTCCACTAACCATGACCTCAGATCTTATGTCCCCTAACCACAACCTGGGACCTTAGGTCGATCCAGTAGCCATGACCTCGGACCTTAGGTCCACTAAGCACAACCTCAGACCTTAGGTCCATTTACCATGACCTCTGACCTTAGGTCCACTAACCATGACCTCATACCTTAGGTCAACTAGCTACGACTCCAGACCTTAGGTCCACTAACCATGACCTCGGACCTTAGGTCCACTAAGCACAACCTCGGACCTTAGGTCCATTTACCATGACCTCTGACCTTAGGTCCACTAACCATGACCTCATACCTTAGGTCAACTAGCTACGACTCCAGACCTTAGGTCCACTAACCATGACCTCGGACCTTAGGTCCACTAAGCACAACCTTGGACCTTAGGTCCATTTACCATGACCTCTGACCTTAGGTCCGCTAACCATGACCTCATACCTTAGGTCAACTAGCTACGACTCCAGACCTTAGGTCCACTAACCATGACCTCGGACCTTAGGTCCACTAAGCACAACCTCGGACCTTAGGTCCATTTACCATGACCTCTGACCTTAGGTCCACTAACCATGACCTCATACCTTAGGTCAACTAGCTACGACTCCAGACCTTAGGTCCACTAACCATGACTTTTGACCTTAGGTCCACTAAGCAGAATCTCGAACCTTGGGTCCACTAAGCATGACCTCAGACTTTAGGTCCACTAACCATGACCTTGGACCTTAGGTCAACTAACCAAAACCTTTCACTTTAGGTCCACTAACTAACTCTCTGCCTCATTCTTGGAAACAACCCTCTTGTCTTCCCATCTAATGCCTCACCAGTGTGAGTCTGCTTTACACATTGACCCCACCTGTGCCGGACTACATACAGGTCAATCAACAAACACATTCAACCTCATTGTAAACTGTGTATTACATTGCCAAAATTCACATTATCTTTGAGGTGGCGGGGATAGCACCTATAACTCCTTACAGCTGGATGTAAACAGTGAATGGAGAGGAATATACAATACGTAGTGGCTGCTACTGATTGCCGCGCATCAGCTAAAGAAATAACATGTACTGTATCCCGGAATTAAAGTCACTGCAAAATAATGGTATTACTTAGATCAACATCGGGGCAAAAGCTTATTTTCGTCTTATTGATCATCATATCATCATGGCTTGACTGACTACTACCATTTGGACGACTACTTCACCTGTTCCCGGTGATCTTGGCCAGCATTTTCGCATCTTGGGACCAGTCGAACGCTCCTGTCTGTGGGTTCACCTGTTTATTAATCTCCATGATGGAGCTGTCAGAGGCTCGCAGTAAAGTAATCTCTTTGAAAACTTTGGAGGCGGAATAAAGATGGTAAATGAAGGATCCATAACTGATATCAATCAGTCTGTCCCCTGTAATGTGACCTGTGGGGGTATAGAAGAGTGCAAAGTCTCATATAATGGAAAACACTGTAAATATATTATACGTACCATAGCTCAGAGATAGATAGATAGATAGATAGATAGATAGATAGATAGATAGATAGATAGATAGATATAGATAGATAGATAGATAGATAGATAGATAGATAGATAGATAGACAGAGAATATCCTATACTCACCTTGCTTGAAAATAGAGTTCATTTTTTTCAGTGGAAACGTAAAAAAATCATCTTCAAGCGTCTTATCTTTGCCAGACATATTCTTGTCCAGATGAGCCCTGGAATCTAAGCCATGGACATGGTAGAGCTTGTGGTCACCACGATCTATCCTCTGGTACGGACTGGCAGGAGGGAGGTCCGTCTGTCCCTCGGAGTGCCTGTCTGTATATATTGCGGAATAAATCATTAGACTGAATGTATAAGTAAGATAATGTCACAAGTAAGTCGTGAGGATTCAGGTGATCATCATCTGTTGTAGACTCTATTGAGGATAGACCCTCGGGGCTCATGATCACAGCTAATGGTGAAGAAAATAAGAATAAGATGCTACAACCCATATTGCCTACATAGCGTAGAATGTAACTGGGCCAAATGGACATAGACATTGTGTAACCGGATCTCCAGATATAGGACAATATACTCTACCCCAGGTCATCCGAACTAGAGCGGGTCATCAACATTAGATCAAAGGTGATGGAGCATCACAATTTCAGCGAGGTGAGCCAAACAGCTAACATTTATGGCTCCTAGAGATGAGAAAACTTTCCCTGGACATGTTCGCTAATTTCAAATTCGGCACAAACACCGATGATTCCATTCGCGATCAGAAATCCGAGCATTTACCAAAAAAAATTGCCGAATGCCGATTTGTCCTAAACCTTTCTCTGATTGGGGCCAAAATACTTGCCAGAAGACCCACTTGCTGGGAACAACACCTTACCATGTGGTTAGGAGTGTTTCCACCATTGGGTCTTCCTAAAAGAAAGATAAGCGCACAATGGGGTCTTATCTGTGTGTGATCAATGTAAGGAGAAGCAATATGGCTCCACTCACCTTGCTGGGTTGTGGGAGAGACACACAGAGCTCAAATGCAGCCTATATCACTGGAGAGACACACAGACCTCACATCCAGCCTATATTACTGGAGAGACACACAGACCTCACATCCAGCCTATATTACTGGAGAGACACACAGACCTCACATCCAGCCTATATTACTGGAGAGACACAGAGACCTCACATCCAGCCTATATTACTGGAGAGACACACAGACCTCACATCCAGCCTATATTACTGGAGAGACACACAGACCTCACATCCAGCCTATATTACTGAAGAGACACACAGACCTCACATCCAGCCTATATTACTGGAGAGACACACAGACCTCACATCCAGCCTATATTACTGGAGAGTCACACAGACCTCACATCCAGCCTATATTACTGGAGAGACACACAGACCTCACATCCAGCCTATATTACTGGAGAGACACACAGACCTCACATCCAGCCTATTTTACTGGGAGAGACACATATACCTCACATCCAGCCTATATAACTGGAGAGACACACAGACCTCACATCCAGCCTATATTACTGGAGAGACACACAGACCTCACATCCAGCCTATATTACTGGAGAGACACACAGACCTCACATCCAGCCTATATTACTGGAGAGACACACAGACCTCACATCCAGCCTATATTACTGGAGAGACACACAGACCTCACATCCAGCCTATATTACTGGAGAGACACACAGACATCACATCCAGCCTATATTACTGGAGAGACACAATGAGCTCACATTCAGCCTATATTACTGGAGAGAGACACACAGAGCTCACATCCAGCCTATATTACTGGGAGACACACAGACCTCACATCCAGCCTATATTACTGGAGAGAGACACACAGACCTCACATCCAGCCTATATTACTGGGAGACACACAGACCTCACATCCAGCCTATATTACTGGGAGAGACACACAGAGCTCACATCCAGCCTATATTACTGGAGAGACACACAGCTCACATCCAGTCTATATTACTGGAGAGACACACAGACCTCACATCCAGCCTATATTACTGGGAGACACACAGACCTCACATCCAGCCTATATTACTGGAGAGAGACACACAGACCTCACATCCAGCCTATATTACTGGAGACACACAGACCTCACATCCAGCCTATATTACTGGAGAGACACACAGACCTCACATCCAGCCTATATTACTGGAGGGACACACAGACTTCACATCCAGCCTATATTACTGGAGAGACACACAGACCTCACATCCAGCCTATATTACTGGAGAGACACACAGAGCTCACATCCAGCCTATATTACTGGAGAGACACACAGACCTCACATCCAGCCTATATTACTGGAGAGACACACAGACCTCACATCCAGCCTATATTACTGGGAGAGACACACAGACCTCACATCCAGCCTATATTACTGGAGAGACACACAGACCTCACATCCAGCCTATATTACTGGAGAGACACACACACCTCACATCCAGCCTATATTACTGGAGAGACACACAGACCTCACATCCAGCCTATATTACTGGGAGACACACAGACCTCACATCCAGCCTATATAACTGGGGGAGACACACAGACCTCACATCCAGCCTATATTACTGGGAGAGACACAGACCTCACATCCAGCCTATATTACTGGGAGAGTAATATATATATATTTAAGTTTATTCAAAATATAACTGTATTGTTCATAACCTTTGTCACTCATTCCATAAGTAATATACCAGGGGCCAGAAATAGAGTGAAAGGTGATCTTTGATGGTTGTATATATATACATATGGGTGCCTGAGGAAAAGTCTTTGTGACTTGAAACGGTGCATGTTTTTTGTGCCTGTCCTGATAAAGAAAGTTCTTATCACATTGAGAACTTGGAGTGCTGCAAGTCTTTCTCCAGACCTTATATATATATATATATGTGTACATATATATATAGATGGGTGGGCGGTGGTGTAATAAAGGGGCGGGCTTTGTGGCGCTGGACGTGGCCGCTGTCTCGCCCCTCTGTGCACTCTCCCCCCTGTCTGCTCTCTCCTCCTGTGTGCTGTCTCTCTTCCCTGTGCTGTCTTCTCCCCTCTGAATTTTCTCCTTCGACTTGTCTCCCCTGTGCACTCTCACCCGTTTGCTGTCTTCTCCCCTTTGCGCTTTCCCCTTTGAGCTGTATTCCCCGTGTGCTCTCCCCCTGATTGCTGTCTTTCTCCCCCTGTGCTGTCTTCTCTTCTCTGCGCTGTCTCCTTTGAGCTGCCTCCCCTGTGCACACTCCCTCCTCCTTGTGCGCTCTCCCTCTTGTGCACCCTCTCTCCCTCCATGCACTCACCTCCTGGGGGCTCTCTCTCCCTCCATGTGCTCTCCGCCCTGTGTGATTTACCCTCTGTGCTGTATTCTCCCCTCATGAGCTCTCTCCTTTGAGCTGTCTCCCCCTGTGTGCTCTCTCTCCCTCCATGTACGCTCTCTCTCACCTCTGTGCGTTCTCCCCATGTGCTTTCTCTTCGTCTGTGTGCTCCTCTTTCCCATGCATGCTCTCTCCCTCCAGTGCACTCGCTCTCCCATGCGCTCACCCCCCTGTGCAGTGTATCTCTCTCCCATGTGCTGTGTTTATCCCCTTGTGTTCTCTCTCTTTTGAGCTATCTCCCTCTGTGCGCTGTCTCTCTCCCCCCTGTACACTCGCCTCCCTGTGCGCTGTCTCTCTCCTTCCTGTGTGCTGTCTCTCTCCATGTGTTCTTCCCCCTGTGTGCTCTCTCCCCCTTGTACTGTCTTCGCCCTTCTGTGGTCTCTCTGATGAAATGTTCCCCCCTTTGTGCGCTCTCTCACCTGAGTGCTGTCTCTCCCCCTCCTGTTGTTTGCCCTCATGTGCACATACCTTTGAGCTCAGTCCAGGTGTCCAAAGATGGTGGCGGTGTGACTCAGCGCGCACATGCACTTCATGCGGCCGCCATCTTTATATATCCAGCATTATCCGGCACGCAATGCTATCACGGCATTGAGTGAAGACTGCATTCTCCCGGATTGCCCCGGAATGGTGTCACTTTTAGGTATTTTCTGTCATGTAGACCCCACAAAGTCACTTCACATGTGATGTGGTCCCTTAAAATGGTTTAGTAAATTTTGTTGGAAAAATAAGAAATGGTTGATAAATATTTAACTTCCTTTCATAAATGGCGCTAATGTAAAGTCAACAAGTGTGAAATGTTAATTATGAACTATTTTGTGTGACATACACTACCGTACAAACGTTTGGGGTCACCCAGACAATTTTGTGTCCACTCCATTACAGATAGAATACAAGCCGCCTGCTTCTTCCCTAAATAGTTCATGCATAATTTGGAGGTGTGCTTTCCTTTGCTTTGCATTGAGGTATTGCCTTGTTGTAGGATGAAATTGGCTCCAATCAAGCGCTGTCCACAGGGTATGTCATGGCATTGCAAAATGGAGTGATAGCCTTCCTTATTCAAAATCCCTTTTACCTTGTACAAATCTCCCACTTTACCAGCACCAAAGCAACCCCAGACCATCACATGACCTCCACCATGCTTGACAGATGGCGTCAGGCCTCCACCATGCTTGACAGATGGCGTCAGGCCTCTTTCAGCATCTTTTCAGTTGTTCTGCATCTCACAAATGTTCTTCTGTGTGATCCAAACACCTCAAACTTTGATCCCTCTGTCCATAACACTTTGTTCCCATCTTCCTCTGTCCAATGTCTGTGTTCCTTTGCCCATATTAATCTTTTCCTTTTATTAGCCAGTCTCGGATATGGCTTTTTCTTTGTCACTCTGCCCTGAAGGCCAC
Source organism: Allobates femoralis (assembly GCA_033576535.1). NCBI lineage: Eukaryota > Metazoa > Chordata > Amphibia > Anura > Aromobatidae > Allobates > Allobates femoralis. The sequence goes on along the minus strand of JARQOC010000009.1, from coordinate 30,406,481 downwards.
CATCCCGGAGTCGCCTCTTCACTGTAGACGTTGACACTAGTGATTCGTGGGTACTATGTAATGAAGCTGCAGGTAGAGGAGCTGTGAGGCGTGGATTTCTCACACTAGAGACTCTAATGTACTTGTCTTGTTGCTCAGTTGTGCTGCAGGGCCTCCCACTTCTCTTTCTACTCTGGTTAGAGCCTGTTTGTGCTCTCCTCTGAAGGGAGTAGGACACACCGTTGAAGGAAATTTACAGTTTCTTGGCAATTACTCACATGGAATAGCCTTCATTTCTAAGAACAAGAATAGACTGTAGTATTTCACATGAAAGTTCTCTTTTTCTGCCCATTTTGAGAGTTTCATAGAACAAATAAATGTAATGCTCCAGATTCTCAACCTCCTTCTCAAAGGAAGGTCAGTTTTATAGCTTCTCTAATCAGCTAAACCGTTTTCAGCTGTGCTAACATACTTGTGCAATGGTTTTCTAGGGTTTTCTTAACATCCATTAGCCTTCTTAGGGCCCTTTCACATCAGCGTTTTTTTCAAATCACGGCAGATGCGGTGAAAAAAACGCATCTGCCGCGATTACCGCATACCGGCTGCACTTGCGGCACGGTTGCGGCGCGGTTGCGGTAAACGCCATACAAGGTATAGGCGGACTTGCGGCAGGTGCGGCTGCGAAAAAAAATGCTGTCAGCCGCGTTTTTTTTCGCACCTGCCGCAAGTGCAGCCGGTATGCGGTAATCGCGGCAGATGCGGTTTTTTCACCGCATCTGCCGCGATTTGAAAAAAAACCCTGATGTGAAAGGGCCCTAAGAAGGCTAATGGATGTTAAGAAAACCCTAGAAAACCCTTGCATAAGTATGTTAGCACAGCTGAAAACGGTTTGGCTGATTAGAGAAGCTATAAAACTGACCTTCCTTTGAGAAGGAGGTTGAGAATCTGGAGCATTACATTTATTTGTTCTATGAAACGCTGATGTGAAAGGGCCATTACACAGTTAGCAAACACAATGTACCATTAAAACACTGGAGTGGTGGTTGTTGGAAATTGGCCTCTATACACCTATGTAGATATTGCAATAAAAACCAGACGTTTGCAGCTAGAATAGTCACTTACCACATTAACAATGTATAGAGGGATTTCTGATTCATTTAATGTGAGCTTCATTGAATAAAAATGTGCATTTATATAAAAAATAAGGAATTTCTAAATTACCACAAACTTTGAACAGTAGGGTAACTCTCTGGTTAAAGACATAAACATTTAAAGTTTGGAAATTTTCACCAAATTTCTGATATTTTCACAAATAAATGTTAAAGTATTGTCCTAAAATTTTCACTAACATAAAGCGCAATATGTCAGGAAATAACAATCTCAGAGTCTTTCTCTCTTCAGCAGACGTCATATTTATGGTTTTTCAGATTTATATCACAATATTAAACATTTGTGGACTTACCTGCTTGTGCCTGTCCTGCTGTTCCCTGAAATCCTATCAGTAGACCTGTTCCTGGAACATAAACACCACAAATGACTTCTGACAATTGTTCCATACCTCTATGTGTTACTCCATGTGACTGCAGACTCATCAACCCTCCCAGCCCTCGCACTGTGAGCTGGGAGGATTCACCGGTTTCTAAGCCGAGAATGAACCGCAATTGTGCGATATGCATATTCCCGGCCAGAACCCAACTAGAGGGTGCAACCTCACTAAATAAAAGTGTATGGAGTTGGCGGGTCCAACTAGTAGGCACTGCTGTCTAGTGGGTGCAGTTTTGCTCCATACATTTGCATTGAGCGAGGCCACGCCCACTGGTTGGGTTCTAGCCGGGAACATGTATATCACAAAATTAAGATCTATTCCCGGCTTTGAGATCGGCGAATCCTCGCAGCACGCAGTCCATTCGCTGGGAGGGTGGATCAGTCTGCAGTCACATAGAGTGACACATATTGACATGGCTAGATAATGGCTGTAGACATCGGTAGATGACAGCTGTAGCTATGGGTAGATGATGGCTATACACATGGGTGGATGATGGGTGTAGACATGAGTGGATGATGGCTGTACACATGGGTGAATGATGGCTGTAGACATGGGTGTACATATAGGTGCATAAAGACTGTAGACATGGATGGGTAATGTCTGTAGACATGAGAGGATGATGGCTGTAGACTTGGGTGGATGATGGGTGTAGACATGAGAGGATGATGGCAGTAGACTTGGGTGGATGATGGCTGTACACATGGCTGGATGATGGCTGTAGACATGGGTGGATGATGGGTGTAGACATGAGAGGATGATGGCTGTAGGTATGGGTGGATGATGGCTGTAGACATGGGTGGATTATGCCTGTAGGTATGGTGGATGATGGCTGTAGACATGGGTGGATGATTGCTGTAGACATCGGTGGATAGTGTATGAGGTCATGAGTGGTAATATAAAATACCATGTATGACATCCTGGATAACTCTACTCTCTGTTCCTCAGTTTCTTGTTAAGGACACAGATGTGTATTTTATAGAGATTTATGAAATGGCATTTTAGGTCTTACCATAAAGTAATACAGTCCACAGGCAAAACGTCATGATTGAAGACCCCATATCTGAAGAAGAGAAAAAAATAAACAATATTATACAGATATTTCCATCCTCTCATTGGCTCTTGGCTCTATCACAAGATGTTGTGTTATGGTATATGCGTCCAGATGGCGCCACTCTGTGGTCATAATGAGCATTGCAGCCTGTGAGGGGTTTATGACTGATCTGCACTCATGTAGAGGAAGCAGAGATAAGTCACAGCTCGGGATTGTTAGCAGGATCGTTACTGTGTGCCAGGTATGTAATGAAATTATGACTTTATGAGGTGACATAGGAAACCTCACGATAAGAGTGGTGCACTAAGGGGGCATCACTACTGTGAGGGGGCACTAAGGAGACATCACTACTGTGAGGGGGCACTAAGGAGACGTTACTACTGTGAGGGGGCACTAAGGAGGCATCACTACTGTGAGGGGGCACTAAGGAGGCATCACTACTGTGAGGGGGCACTAAGGAGGCATCACTACTGTGAGGGGGCAATAATGAGGCATCACTAGTGTGAGGGGGCACTAAGGAGACATCACTACTGTGAGGGGGCAATAATGAGGCATCACTACTGTGATGGGGCACTAAGGAGGCATCACTACTGTGAGGGGGCACTAAGGAGACATCACTACTGTGAGGGGGCACTAAGGAGACATCACTACTGTGAGGGGGCACTAAGGAGACATCACTACTGTGAGGGGGCACTAAGGAGACATCACTACTGTGAGGGGCACTAAGGAGGCATCACTACTGTGAGGGGGACTAAGGAGACATCACTACTGTGAGGGGGCAATAATGAGGCATCACTACTGTGAGGGGGAAATAATGAGGCATCACTACTGTGAGGGGGCACTAAGGAGGCATCACTACTGTGAGGGGCACTAAGTAGGCATCACTACTGTGAGGGGGCACTAAGGAGGCATCACTACTGTGAGGGGGCACTAAGGAGGCATCACTGCTGTGAGGGGGCACTAAGGAGACATCACTACTGTGAGGGGGCAATAATGAGGCATCACTACTGTGAGGGGGCACTAAGGAGGCATCACTACTGTGAGGGGCACTAAGGAGACATCACTACTGTGAGGGGAAACTAAGGAGGCATTACTACTGTGAGGGGCACTAAGGAGACATCACTACTGTGAGGGGCACTAAGGAGACATCACTACTGTGAGGGGGCACTAAGGAGACATCACTACTGTGAGGGGGCACTAAGGAGACATTACTACTGTGATGGGGCACTAAGGAGACATCACTACTGTGAGGAGGCACTAAGGAGACATCACTACTGTGAGGGGCACTAAGGAGACATCACTACTGTGAGGGGCACTAAGGAGACATCACTACTGTGAGGAGGCACTAAGGAGACATCACTACTGTGAGGGGGCACTAATGAGGCATCACTACTGTGAGGGGGCACTAAGGAGGCATCACTACTGTGAGGGGGCACTAAGGGGGCATCACTACTGTGAGGGGGCACTAAGGGGGCATCATTACTCTGAGGGTCGCTAAGGAGGCATCACTACTGTAAGGGGACTAAGGAGGCATCACTACTGTGAGGGGGCACTAAGGGGGCATCACTACTGTGAGGGGGTACTAAGGGGGCATCATTACTCTGAGGGGGCACTAAGGAGACATCACTACTGTGAGGGGGTACTAAGGGGGCATCATTACTCTGAGGGTCGCTAAGGAGACATCACTACTGTGAGGGGGCACTAAGGAGACATCACTACTGTGAGGGGCACTAAGGGGGCATCACTACTGTGAGGGGGCACTAAGGAGACATCACTACTGTGAGGGGGCGCTAAGGAGACATCACTACTGTGAGGGGGCACTAAGGAGACATCACTACTGTGAGGGGGCACTAAGGAGACATCACTACTGTGAGGGGGCAATAATGAGGCATCACTACTGTGAGGGGGCACTAAGGAGGCATCACTACTGTGAGGGGGCACTAAGGAGGCATCACTACTGTGAGGGGGCGCTAAGGAGACATCACTACTGTGAGGGGGCACTAAGGAGGCATCACTACTGTGAGGGGGCACTAAGGAGGCATCACTACTGTGAGGGGGATCTATGTCCTTAATCCATATCATCTTTTAATTTATTGGATGTTTTGTAGATTTGAAATTTAATTCAAATTATAAAATATTTTAATATATTTCCAATATTTATTGGACGTGTTTAGCAAAGTAAAATTAGGAAAATTACAATATAAAAATATAAATTATGAAAATGACAATATAAAAGTCTTTCTTGTGTATGTGTATCTGTGCAGTGAGTGTGATGGTAATGGAGGAGGTGATGGGTGATAGTGAAGCTTACCTGCTCCTCGTGATCAGCTCTGTGGCTCCCTTGGAGGGGGCCCTGTATATATAGGGGCCCGGATCATTACTAACTGGAATTTACATATATTACACAAGTTTTCTTGTCCAATGAACCTTCACCATTGTGCAGAACAGACCTGTATTCAGCTCATTGTGATCAGACTGGCAGAGCTCCACAATATACAATTATAGAGAGTGATGACAGCTCCGGGGCTTCTCTGTAGGGTTATACATCACCGGAGGCCTCCTTATCACGGGGGATAGACAAAGTCTACACACCCTGTTATAATGGACATTATTAACTTGTAAAAAATCACACCAAGAAGAATCATTTCCACCATTAATGTTGACAATTGAATCTTTTTGGGTGGAAAAAGAATATTAAATAACTAAAATAATTCATTGCATAAATCTGCACGCCCTTACACTAATACTTTGGTGAAGTCGCCTGTGAATTTCTGACAGCATTCATCTTTATGGGTTGGATTTCATCACACGATTCCTCTAGAATTGATATTTGCCCGAATTACAGCAGCTCCAGATCTGTCGGATTGCAGGGACATCTCCTGTGTACAGGGTTCTCTTCAGGCCATCACAGGTCATCATTTGGGTCCAGTTCTGGACTTTTCTTTGAAAATAGACTGATATTTGGAACTGATCATAATCCCTTTCACCTTGACTAAAGCCCCAGTTCCAGCTGCTGAAAAACAGCCCCTGAGCACAATGCTGCCTCCACCATGCTTCACTGTGGGAAGGGTGATCTGCTGTTGATGCACAATGCTGCCTCCACCATGCTTCACTGTGGGAAGGGTGATCTGCTGTTGATGTACAATGCTGCTTCCACCATGCTTCACTGTGGGAAGGGTGATCTGCTGTTGATGTGCATATTGACTTTGGTCCTTTTACAATTATGACCAAAATTTTTCACCTTAGTCCCTTCAGACTTCAATAATAATATAATAATAAATCTTTATTTATATAGCGCCAACATATTCTGCAGCGCTTTACAATACAGTGGTTCGTGCGCGAACAGTCATAGGTAACAATAAAAAATATACAATACAGTAAGTAATTAAATTAGGGAATCAATGTAAAATATCCAATACGCTAAGAAGAGAATCAATGTAAAAAGTACAATATTTAAAGCAGAGAAACAATATAAAAATACAGTACAATAATTAGATACAATACAATAAGTAGAGAGTCAATGTAAAAAATACAATACAATAATTAAAGCAAAAATAAAGGTGACCCTGCTCAAAAGAGCTTACACTCTACAACGAAATAGGGGTTACACAAAGTACAGGGGCTTATTACACTGATGGTCCAGACATCTTGAGGAAATGGAGGATAGAAATAAAGTTACATGAATGATCACCGGACAATTTGTGTAGAGCCTTTGGGTTTGGTGGAGTTTGAAGAAGAGTTATGTCCAGAGAGAGATAGTGAATGGGCTGTATACAGTACAGAGTACATGATAGGCCGCCTTAAAAAGATATGTTTTTAGGGAGCGTCTAAAGCTATGGAAGTTGTGGATGGTCCTGATTCTTGGGGTAGAGCATTCCAGAGAATTGGTGCAGCTCGGGAGAAGTCTTGGAGCTGGGAGTGGGAGGGATTAGTGTAGATGTTAGTCGAAGGTCATTTGAAGAACATAGAGAACGGGTGGGGTGATAGACAGAGATGAGGGAGGAGATATAGGGGGTTGCTGCTTTGTGAAGAACTTTGTGGGTGAGAACAAGCTATAAATTGGATCCTGAAGTGTATGGGCAGCCAGTGCAATAACTGGCACAGAGCGGAGGCATCTGAGTAATGATTGGCCAGGTAGGTGATCCTGGCTGCTGCATTAAGGATGGACTTGGACTTGAGAGGGATAAATCTAGTGAGGCGGAGGCTGATTAATAGAGAATTGCAGTAATGAAGGTGGGAATGGATTAGGGCAGTGGTGAGGGTTTTTGTTGTTTCCATGGTGAAAGGGCGAATTCTAGAGATGTTCTTCCGGTGTAAGCGGAAAAGAGCGGATGAGAGATTGTATATAGAAGGTGAAGGAAAGATCAGTGTGAAACATAACACCCAGACAGCGAGCCTGCTGACTAGACGTTATCGTGATGCCGCACACTGTGAGAGAAATGTCATATTTAGGGAGGTTAGTGGAGGGCAGGAGCAGAACAAGTTGTTTTGGAAAGGTTGAGTTTCAGATAGAGAGCAGATGATGAGGCCAGGGCAAGGGGTACTCAGACACCAGGGCTGGGTTTGATGGATTTAACTGGGGAATCACGGGTGGTCGGGTTCCCGGCTCCATGCCCTGGCTGTCATTTGTTAGATGGGGGAAATATTTACAGGGATGAAGAGAACGTGACGCCACCTGTGGATCCCGGTAATTTGGATACCGGCGCTGGAGGTCGGCCGCTGAGGTGATGATGGGTGCAGCTCAGTGTGGTCCAGCTCCCCACAGGGGGAGCTTTTACCTCAGGGCAGCGGTGATGGAGGATGAGGGGAGTAGTTGTTCTTACCCTTCTGGTGAGATGATGATAATGCTGAAGCCCTCCGGGCACCGACGAGAAGAAAGACAGAGCCAAGTTCAACTCCAACTCCACATTACTGGGTATCGGCAGATGTTAAGGTGAAACACGGTACAGTCTGGTTTTATGGGTTGTAGTTGTCGGCTCAGGGTATCCCTATGGAGTCTCCAGATGTTCCTTTCTCAAGTCTTTCAGGGTCTAATTCTGTCCTTCTCTATCTTTCACCACCCTTGCAGAGCTCTCCCGCCAGTCCCCTGGTCTCATACAGTGAAGCACGGGTTTTTCCTTTACCGGTACGGACGGGAGCGACAACCTGGCAAATCCTTCTGCCACTGGAATCCGGACCGATACTCCTGCAATCTTGGACCTATTTTGGGCCTGAGGGACGAGGTACCTTCTTGTGGCGCATACGGCTTCCCGGTGATTAAGGGCCCGCAGCTCATCGGTTTGCGGCCAGGGATGAACTGCTGACAGTTTCTGTAGAGTGAAGGGGCCAGAAACCAGACTGTAATGGATCAAGAAGAGTGAGTGGAGAGGTAACGGGTGAGGTGGGAGTAGACCAGGCGCTCCAAGAGTTTAGAGATGAAGGGGAGATTGGAGACTGGTCTGTAGTTATTAGTGCAGGATGGGTCAAGAGAAGATTTCTTTAATAATGGAGTAATGATCGAGTGTTTGAAGGAGGAGGGGAAGATGCCAGATGAGAGGGAGAGATTGAAGATCACTCAATTTCTCACAACCTTTTGGCAGACCTGATGGGAGTTTTGGCAAAACAAAGAATACAGGATTTTGTTGTCACATGCAGGACACAACCAATACTTACTAGAAATTCCTGCAGCTCCTTTAATGTTTCTGTAGACCTGTTGGAAGCCTCCATCACCAATGTTTTCAATCAAGCTTTGCAAGTCTTCCAGTTCTATGGAATGTTATTGTCATGGTAAATTTAAAAGGAATCCGTCAGCAGGTTTCGCATTGAGCCAAACATCAACTGTACGCTCGCTCCAGTGCTTTAGAAACTATTTATAAATCTACTAGATGGGAGCCAGATGCTTTTGTATCGGGAAGGTGGTGACATCACGATGGGGGAGGCTCTGTGGTGCTGCGGTGCGGGAACATCATGATGAGGGCGGGGCTGTGTGGTGCTGGGGGCAGCAGCTGTCTCTCCCCCTGTGCAGTCTCTCTCCTGTCCGTTGTCTCTCACCCCTGTGCTTTATCCCAATGTATGTAAATAAATGTAGTTTTACTTAAATACCTGTTTCTGTGTTTGTTAAAATAAAGTGTTTAATTCCCCCATGAATTGCGTTCCTGGACTGTAATATAATTAAGCATTGGTCAACAAGTAGTGAAGGATTGGCCATTCTTCCTCCCAGCAGGTGGCTAGTCCAATCCACATACTACCAGACACACTGGAGCCATACGTTTCTAGAATCTTCTGATGGAGCAAACCATTCAATAGTAGGTGTGAACCCCTATTCCCTTTCACATGGGCTGATCCCAGGAGCCCAGATAATACATTCATGTTTTAGGATCAGATGTGATTTGACTGTGGAAGTGAACAGAGCGAGACCTGAGCTGAGGCCAGATCTCGTTGTCCGTGGGATTGTGTTGGATCCATTGGACTCTTGTAAGGACTATTGCTTTTGTTTATCTGGCAAAAGGATTATCGGGAAGTGCCCCGAATCTGTTTCCTTTGTTTGGACTCATTGCGGACTCTGCAGATTTACCTTCATGTGTGTTGTACCAGCTTTCTTATTTAATAAATCTCCTTGGATTGATCATCGGCCGGGTGTCCCTTCCTGCTCTGTCGCACACCCCATCACATAAATTTATAATTTAAAAATATTGGTGTGGGCTATGAATATATTTGTTTGCCAGCCAGAGTAACCCAGGAAGCTGTGGGCTGATATTCTCAGCGTGGTGAGGTCCAACCATCTTGGGCCCCCACTCTGAAAATTGCAGCCAGCAGCCGCCCCAGAATTGGTGTCTTCATGAGAGATGTCAAAACTGGCAGTTAGCCCAGTCTCCTAGCTGCCCTGGTGGTGGTGGCAGACTGGGTAATAAAGAGGTTTATGTCAGCTTTTTTTGGCAACTGACTTCACATTAGCGTTTGTGTCTGCATGCTGATGGCATGCAGACACAAACGCAGTCAAAAGCGGTGTCATTTTGATGTGTCCGCAGCGGAGAAGGTTCGCCTGCGGACACATCACTGTGCAGCCCGGCCAGCCAATCGGCGGTGTCCGGGGGCGGAGATCAGCGCCAGGAGATCTCCTCCTCCCCGCCGCCGGTAAGCTCCGGGACATGTCGGCGGGGAGAACAGCTGATTTGACAGCTGTTTGAATCTCCCACGCCGACACCGACAGGAGATGTCGGCGCGGGAAGATTCAAACAGCTGTCACATCAGCTGTTTCTCCCCGCCGACACCGCTATGGTATTACCGGCGGCGGGGAGGAGGAGACCATCAGAAGCTGAGCTGATCTCCCGGTGGCCGTCGGTGATCTCCTGTGACATCACCGCCGGCCAGCGGGAGATTTTTCAATGGCTCTGCAGCGTTCTCCTGTCAAGCGCAGAACACTGCGGACCCATTGACGACAATGCATGTTTTGTGCGCTTGGGGACGCTTGCTGATTTTCCAAGGTCCCCGAGCACACAAAAAATGCAACATGCTGCGTCCCGGGTGCGGACGCTGGACCCTGGAAGGAGCAGATATCGTCCGCATCCGCACCCGAACGCAGCGAACGCAGGCACTATGCATTCCTATGTTAAACATAGGAACGCAGTGCGCATGCGTTTGACTGCGTATGGGAACGCAGCATAAGCTGCGTTCACATACGCAAATGTGAAGGCAGCCTTAGCTGGACATTAGCAATACTTTCAGTAAAGAGAAGAAAACACAACACCGAGAGAAATCCTTTGTTGAATACAAAATAGACAGAGACACCTCGTTATCCACTTTATTAGCTCCCAAGTACCCCTACTATGTAATCCTGTAATTACTGTAATCTTGCATTGCGGCCATGTGATGCATCATGCTCCCCCCATCTTTGTATATCCAAAGTTGGCAGTCACGTGTGTAATTGTTCGCTCATGCGCACTTACTCATGTGGCTGCCATCTTTGGACACTTGGACATACAAAGATTGCAGCCACCTGATTAAGTGCACATGTGATCTCCCTGCCCCTGTGTGCTCTCTCTGCCACCCTGTGCACTTTCCCTGCCCCCTGTGTGCATTTTCAGGCCCCCATGTGCTCTCTCTGCCTCCCTCTTTGCACTCTCTACCCCCTCCATGCACACTCTCTTTTCCCCCCTGTGCTCTCTGCCCTCCTGTGTTCTCTCTCTGCTCCTCCTGTGCTCTCTCTGCCCTCCATTGTTCGATGTCAATGTAGCACCCCAGGGTCCCGATCGTACGCCTGGAAGCAAAAGGGAGGTTCCCTATTCAGGTGGCACAGCATCCAACACTTTCCTGTCTCCAGACCAGAAGGGGGAGCTCTAGAACCCTGCTTAAGGGGAGATTCCCTGTATAAAAGATCTGGCCGGAGGAGGAGTTAGTTAGAACAGCCATGGAGTGAGTCTGAGGAGGAAGGAGAGGAAAGCCTGGGGGAGACAAGGAGCGTTGTGCTCGCCTCAGGAAAGCTCAGAGAACAGACACCGGAGTCTGAGACTGTGCAGGGTCACACATCCCGTCAGTCAATACCGGATGGTGGGGGCTCCAGATTCACAGCCACACTACCCACAGACATAGCAACGGAGAGAGAGTTCAGAGACACTGACACCTGGGAACAGGTTATAAGTAAAGGACTCGAGTTGCCTGTCATACCGGTACCTCACAGGACGAGACATTTCCGGCAGCCAAGCTTAAGCAGCAGCAGGAGCCAAATTACAAGGGCAGTAAGGGAGTCAAAGACCCGGTTGGGTGAGAATAACCCCAAGTTGCTCTCAAGACTCTGTGGACAGCTTTTACCATCTGCTCCACTAAAGGACTGAGAAAACTACAAACAGTGAGTCTGCCTGTTAGTTGCGCCCGTTGCCCTGCATTCCACACATAGACTAGTTACGCTGCCCTGGGACTGGCTTTAACCATGGGGAGCCGTACCACTTCAGCTGCTACCACCCATCATCCCCAGAGGTTCTGCAGCAGCGGTGGTCCCCACTGACCACATACCACAGGTGGCATCACGACAACCTCCCCTGTACATATTCCGTTTTTCAACTGACGCCCAGGCCACAGGACCAGGTCACGATCCCCGTGACTCTCCAGCGACAGTAGCAGCGATACGGTTCCTGAGTATCCCACGGCCTGGGGGCACCTCATCTCTGCCCCTGTGCAATCTCTCTGCTCCCCCTGTGCAATTTACACTCTCTATGCCCTCCCTGTTAGCTCTCTCTGCACTGACATGTGCTCTTTGCCCCCATGAGCTCTCTGCTCTCCCTTATGATGTTTCTGCCATCCCAGTGTGATTTCTTTGCCCCCCCCCCCCTGTGCAATATGTCTGCCTCCCCCTGTGATCTGTGGTGATGTCACGGTCTTGTGTTCAGTCTTGTCCACCTGGCTTCTCATGAGCATATTGGCGTCGGCAGTGGCGTGGGTGGCTGTAAGTTCCAGGCGTCAGTTGCGGTTATTGAAGTGGCACCGCCGGCGGTATTGTGCAAGGGACCAGACTGCCGGCGTGCACCATATATGCCCGCCCATCATTTGGGTGTGCAGATATGGCTACCACAAGCTGGTGAATATATAATAGGTAGCTGCTTTTCATTCTGCAATGATAAGTTTTTTCTTTCTGCATATCACAAGTAAAACCATTCATTCTCCCACAATATCTGAGAGTTGATGATTCTGCTGAAAGCCCAAATCTGCAACGGGTAATTTCACCGACTGCAGAACAAAACTTCTCAAATTTTAAAAACACTAAAAAAATGTTTTCCCGAATAGTTAATAAAATAAAGGAAAAAGACATTGATGAAAAATCTAAAACATTTTCTGCTAAAGTCATTACTTCCAGTCTATACAATGAAGTTGATGTGTGAGAATGTCGAGCCTTCTTCAGGAGCGTCCTCCATGGTGAAAACGTGATAAACACATTATAATATCAGGTTTAGTATTTCCCTTTGCCAGGATGGAATATAATGCATCTATAGACGTATAAATAGGTAAACAAATGTGTAGTCATAAGAATACAAAGCAGATACTCAGGGACCTGGCTTCAACCCTAAATGTCATACTGACTGCCAACATATTCAGAATTAAGTGTCATTTAAATAAAAAATTCATCAATTATAAGGAATGTGGCAATTATTAATCTGGCGACCATTCTGATCACCTTAGGGGATTGTTCCTTCTATGTTATGGCTCCATTGTATGGATACAATGTCACTCTACTATCAGCCAAATGGCAGATTTAATTGAGCGCTGAAGATAATGGAGGGTGGAGCGCTCTTCTGGATGGAAAAGGTGTTTATTTTTGATCATGTGCTCATTCATGATTTTACTAAGGGATTCAAAGTTCTCTGATGTGCAGAAATGGATTTTACTTGAATGAGTTGAGGCAAAATGGTGCATTAGGTAGTTGGGGTTGGAATAATAATATATTGGGCTGGTACAGAGGTGACATTAGGAGTCTCATGCAGTCAGGGAGTAATGGTGGCACTAAGAGGGGTTGGATATGAAGGTATTAACTCATGGTTATGAAGTTGTCCAGCACTACTCCTTTTCGGTGGCCGCCAGCATTCATCTGACCTGAGGTGGGACAGGGACTTGTCTCCAGTGTCCACGCTTCTCCACCGCCTGGTTACCGCGATGCACACTTCCGGTATGAAGAATGTCACTTCCGGTTTAATGAAACCTAGAGATGAAGCCACACTTGTCCTCTGGATTTACTTACTTTATTTAATCAAACGGACACCAGGTTTTTTACAAAGTGGGTTGTGGGTGGGAGGGTGGGGGATTCCAAATACGACGGGCGTTTCACGCCGCTTAGTGGTGCTTCTACGGGTAACAATCCACTGGATTGTAGACACACACACTAAGGACCCAGGGGACCCTGCACAAACCCCGCAGGGAGGGCCCAGTGGAACAACAGGCGTAGAGAAGTGTGGAAAGAGAAGTAGAGTATTCGATCAGATGTTGAAGAGAGAGAATAGTTGCAGTTGGGTATAGAACAGTGAACAGCTAGTGTGCAGAGCTGGGAGAGTGGAAAAGTTGAGTTGAGCGAGGAGGAGAGAACAGAGAAACTGCTGAGAAGGGGCTTGGGCTGTGTAACAGGGTCATGTGACAGATTGAACTTATTGAGAATTTCATAAGAAAATCAATGGTGTGCTTGGTCTTACCGTAACTTAATTCTTTCATGAGTTATTTCAAGTTGATATCACCATTCATTCCCATTTTATTTAGGTGTATCCATATAAATGGCCCACCCGGGCAATTGGGCCATTGATATGGATAAGGGTTTTATAACCTCAGTTTGATCAAACCTAGGGTTTCTGCACAAAGGAGGTGTGAGGTTTAAAGTGTAACCATCGTTGAAATTTGTATTTAATAATAATGTAGAGCAACTGATTTTAATAAACTTTCTAATATACTTCCTTAGAAAATTCTGGTTAGTTACTATTCATAAACCTTCCATGAGGTGTCCCCACTAGACTGTGTGTGAAGCAGACACATGTTTATTATCAGTCAGATCTGTCTTCAGTGAATACGGACATGTATCCATATAAGGTAAAAAGGGGCGTAGTCTACACTGCTGAGTGCAGCTCATGAGGAAACAATGTATCAGATTGCTCAGGGTACAGCACAGTTTCTAAGCAGGGTCAGAAGGTCTGGATCAGTGCAAACTTCTCAGAGGTTTGTGCCAAGGAAAGACCCTTCATTTCACAACACAAAAAACTGGACCTAATTATAAAATCTTAGTTGCTAGAAGCAAAAGATTAAGCGTCCCAAAAAAAGGACATTGGTAGATAAAGGGTTAAGGTCAAATGTTATTTTTATCTGAATTGCTATCAGATAAGTGTAAAAGAGATAACCTCGCAGGCTGCTGACCCTCTGCAATAATAAAGGTTTGCTGTCCCCCAAAAAATAATAATTATAAAAAATAAAAACAATAGTAATAATAATAAGATAAAATATTAAAATCTCTCTTAAGCAGATGTTTAATAGACATTTTAAGGTTCCTGGACTTTACAGCTGCCGCTCTTCCACAAGTTTACTCCAGGAAGCTTAAAAGAATTCTTTTGTAGCTCCATTAACTTCTACAGGGTGAAACAAACCAGGAGACCTGATGGCTGGGAACACTCCTAACCTAAGCGTTTTGGCCCCAGGAAAGGTTTTAAAGCTATTTTAAAATATCGAACTTTTTTACCGAACAAAGTTGCATTTGCTGACTTTTTAGAAAACTGTTCAGGTTTCTGATAATGAACCGAATTGGCAATGTTTGTGCTAAATTTGAAACTGGTGAACATATTCGGAATAAGTCTGCTTATCTCAAGCGATGGATCATAAACATGGAATGACCTATCTTCAGGCAACGTTGATGATCCTGATCATACAGATGATGAATTGGCAACCGAAGGTCATTTACAGATTCTTACAGTCAGGAGTCTTGACTCGTTGGCCAAGTGGAAGAAAAGCTTAATTAAAATAAACATTTTTATGAGCTGTCCATCAAACTCTAATGGTACCTTTACACGCCGCTACCGAAAGGTAGAAACCGGCAGGTATCGGAGACAATTGTACCTTTTACCTGCAAAACACCGCGAGGTGGCGGCTTGTAATTCAGGTTATTCCTTCCTGTCTCTTTGGATACCTGTCTTTCAGCCGTGCTGAAAAACAAGCAAGTATAACCCCTATGGTAACGGCGTGTAATCGGGGCACAGGTACGGTATGTGAGTTACCTGGGGCGTGCTACAGCGTCATGTATACCACGCCCCATCAGCTATCATTAGTGGGGGCTACTGTATACCCATTGGCTGTCCCTGCACAGGGCGGCATATTTAACGATCTGACCAGTCACTACACATTTGCTATAGTGTCATGTATTAGCCAGCCTCCCTGCGCTGGCTGGCCAATCATGATATTATTGCATTGTCCAATCACCGTACGAGCGTCGCGTAATACACAACTCTGTCACGCCTATGCAGTTACGGCGCACAATATGTACGCCCATATTCCCTTGTTATAGCGATGTATAAATCAGGGAAGGTGCTCCACAGAAGGTAACCTGCGGCACCCGTCGGCACTTCCAGGGACCGAAAACACCTTCTGTGGAGCACCTTGTGGCGGCGTGTAATTGCGGCATCAGGTACCGTTAGCAACCGTTGAAAACGCGCGCATGCAAGTGCGGTGCCTACCTGTTGCTACCTTCAGTAGCGGCGTGTAAAGGTACCATAAGAATTTACACATAAGAAAAAGAGAATTCCCCGGGGGCCAATATTATCTTCCAGAGCAACAAGTCATTAAAAGTCAATTACATTTATAATGACAAGGGCTATTGTTCAGACGGAAAACAGAAATGCAGGAGAGGACGTCACATGTGATGAGCGCTCTATTGAATGGGATAACTGGGGAATTCCTAATCACATAGTGGTCCGATGTCGGGACCCGAGAAATCAGGAGGAAATGTTAGGTGTTTCGCATTTTCTATTATCATTACTGTGGTTTTCATGCAATGAATGAATGTATCGGTTCCTCCAGAATGGCGCAGTTAGAAATCGCTATATATTCTCGGTAGTTACGTAGTTGTATAGGTTATACAACTGGTAAGACACAAGTCCATCAAGGTCAACCTTCAGTGTTGTGTGGGGGAGTTAACCCTTGGTGTTGTTTCTGTGGCACTTAACCCCTGGGGTGCCACAGAGACACAGCACACAAGGGGGAAAGAGAGAGAGAAGAGAGGGAGGGGAGCACACAGGGGTTAAAAGGGTCACTTAATATGGTGGTTTCTGCAAGGAGTCCACCCCAGGGCTGGGTCCTTCCCTGGAGGGATATCTGGCTAGTCCTGTGTTAGAGTCCGTGGAGCCTCGTTTAGGAGTCTCAATTTGCATATTCATAATTCCCAGGGGGC
The DNA here is from genome assembly GCA_033576535.1 of Allobates femoralis. NCBI lineage: Eukaryota > Metazoa > Chordata > Amphibia > Anura > Aromobatidae > Allobates > Allobates femoralis. The sequence goes on along the minus strand of JARQOC010000009.1, from coordinate 30,390,026 downwards.
AATGCGCCTAGGAGTTCACTGTGTCTGAGCGCTTTTGTCAGCTGCCTGCAGTGTTTTCCTTGACTGCTCTCCCTGAGATCCGTGAGAGCTTTGTAACCAAGGGTTAAAGGTAGAACCATAACCATAATCCATGATCCGGTCTGGAGAGGCATCGAGGACCAGGCGGGCAACACTGAGCAGCTGAGCGGCCATAGAGGGGAGCAGAGACTATAAGGATTTTATAACTCTTTAGTTTTTATGATTCGGCAATTCTGTCTGAATTCCCACAGATGCAAATTCTAAAAAATGCTCTTTTTGGCAAATGCAAATTTTTGTAAAATTTGAGTCAAATTTAATTCAACTCAAATTTTATTCGCTCATCTATACACCCTGCCAAGTGACACATAATTATGATGGGTTAAAGGTGTACGGTCATTGATGAGTCAGAGCCACTATAAAAGCCCAAGGAGGAGATGCTGCTGCCTTTTTGTGGGAAACGACTTTAGGAGCAAGGAACTCGTGGCTCAGTGAGAAAGTCATAGTGATATTGTTTGGCATGTCACAATTTGGTTTTGCTCCTGTTCAGTCTGAACAGTCGCACCCAATGTTGTCATGTGTAATATCTACTTACATTTTTAACCAGCATTAATCAGACCTCTGAGTCCGGCCTCATGATTCAGGGTGTGTAAAGCACCTGAAATGTGTAGTTCTGCCTGATGCTATCATGAAGAATATCTGCACTGTAACAAACTTATGAAGCTGCTAATAAGAATACCATCATGGTGAAGCTGGATGATTTCTTTTTCTATTTGCAAAGCTCGAGCCAAGGGTGTGCCCGCATCCGTGCTCTAAATGGTTAGAAGACTGGAAAAAACGGTGAGCTGGACCTTATTCAATTATTATACACTAGATGTGGGCCCGATACTATCACAGTGGGGGTGGGCTCTGTGGCTCTTGGATAGTGGCTGTCTCCCCTCGCCCCCGTGTGCTCACCTCTCTTTCCCCATTGTGTGCTGTGCCACAGAAACAACACCAAGGGTTAACTCTCCCACACAACACTGAACACTGCACTAGCACCTCTAGGCCAGAAGGGGGAGCTAAAGCAGCTCCCCTATATATTCTGGTGTAGAGAGGAAGTGAGTAGTTCAGTTCCTGGGAGAACTGACGAAGAGAGACTGTAGTGTAAAGGAGCTGCCTTAGGCTTCTCCACAGTCTGCTCCTCAATTCCAGGCCTAGCCAGGGTATGAGGAGAGGAGTTAGAAGGAAACAGAGGAACACACCTGGGAAACTGAGTTATCCCTTAACTCACCCCGAGGAGTGCAAAGTACGGATACCGGATCCGAAATTGTGCCTGACACCAGCAGCACAGTAAACACCGGACAAGTGGAGGTTATAGATCTGCACTGTACCACAGAAAAGCAACATGACAGGGTCAGAAATACAGAGACAAGACTCAAGCTGCCTAGCAAGGGGGTACCTGTGAGGAGAGACAGGGTCGGCAGCCTAGCTAAAGCGGCAGCAGGGCCACACACAGCGCAGAACTGGGAAGCCAAGGACCCGGTCAGGGTAGGAATAACCCGGCCCCAGTACAGGCTCCGTGGACAGTACTCTGCTTACCAGCAACTCCAGTAAAGACGTGGAAAAATACAAAACCGGGAATCTGTGTGATCCTTGGGCTCAAACCATACGTTCCCTCACAAGCAGCTATTATCTCCACCACTACCCCTATCCAGCATCCATCATAGACTGTTATCATCACTGCCCTGGTGAACCAGGCTCTGCCCGCGGAGAGCCGTTACATCACCGGCTGCCAAATATCATCCCTGGAGGTTCTGCAGCAGCCGTGGTCACCCTGACCACAACCCATGGGTGGCGTCACGACTTCATCCCTGTAAATAACCCCCATTCCCCTTTTACTTGTGGGTCTCGGGACACAGTCCGGACCAAGACCACCGTGATCATTCTCCAGTGCTACCCCCTGTCCGGTACCGAATACCCCGTCCCAGTGGGCTCCACATCTCCACCCCCTGTGCTCTCTCCTTTGAGCTGTCTCCCTCATCTGCACTCTCTTTGCTCCATGGGTGATCTTTGTCCTCCTGTGTTGTCTCTTTGTCACCCTGTGCGGTCTCTCTGCCCTCCTGTGCTCCCTCTCTCCCCCTGTGCACTCACCCTTACCCCTGTGTGCTCTCTTCCCCCTGTGCGCTCTCTCTAACCCCAGCATGTGGAAGCTGGTGGAGGTGAGGGTGGCATACAGAGACCAAGAAAGGTGAGGGCAGCATATGAAGACCGGGGGAGGTGAAGGCAGTATGCGGAGAACAGGACAGGCGAGGCCAGCGTGTGGAGATCAGGGGAGGTAAGGGTGGCGTGTGAAGACCTGCGGAGGTTAAAGAAGCGTGCGGAGACTGGGAGAAGTGAGGGCAGCATGCCAAGACTAGTGAAGGTGAGGGCAAGCCTCTATGAGCCCAACTCTCTGTGAACCTCCACTCCATGTCAGGGAAAGGACCTAAGGTGATGTCTTGTCATGGGATCTGGCTGCACCCATGACTGTGACATGAAATAGGAAAATGAAATTCAGCTCACCCCTTCTTGTTCCCGGCCAGCCTGTCCCAGTGCTGCCTCGCACTGAGTCGTCCCAGTCTTGGTGTATTGCAATCCAAGAAAGAAGAAAGAAGTTCCAGCAAGGACAGGAAGGGTTAATCCAGTTAAAACATGTACTTTATTGTCTTCATGCTAAAACATCTTGTACACAGGCAGTTAGATGACCCCGGCTACAGAGCAAATCCCACGCATTTCGACAGTTATGTCTTGTTCATGAATATCCATCTGTAGCTGGGGTCATCTAACTTCCTGTGTACAAGATGTTTTAGCATGAAGACAATAAAGTACATTACAGACTAAGGCTGCGTTCACACATTTGCGTATTTTGCTGCGCTTTTTTGCACGCGCTTTTTGCCGCGTTTTTCAGCCGCGCAAAAAAGCGCAACAAAATACGCAGGGGCTTTCACACACTGCGCTTTCTTTACTCCAGAAAGCGCAGTGATGTCACAGAGGGGAGGAAGAATCCTGCTTCCTCCTCCCCTCTGTGACAGCCCCATTAGATTTCACAGTGTATTAATATACAGTGCGAAATCTAAATTAAACAGAGGCAAATGTATGTAAAATAAAAAAGAATCAATACTTCACCTGTCCGACGCCTTCTCCCGCTGTCCGGTGCCTTCTCCCGCTGTCCGGTGCCTTCTCCCGCTGTCCGGTCTCTGGTTCCAAGTAAGAGGTGTACTGACAGGACCTGTGTTGACGTCAGAGGGGGGGCGTTCCCGGGGCGTTCCCAGCGCTGATTGGCTGTTCGCGGTCATGTGATATGTATCACATGACCGCTAGGGCCCGGGAACGCCCCTCTGACATCACCACAGGTCCTGTCAGTACACCTCTCACTTGGAACCGGAGACCGGACAGCGGGAGAAGGCACCGGACAGCGGGAGAAGGCGTCGGACAGGTGAAGTATTCATTCTTTTTTATTTTACATACATTTGCCTCTGTTTAATTTAGATTTCACAGTGTATATTAATACACTGTGAAATCTAATGGGGCTGTCACAGAGGAGAGGAGGAAGCAGGATTTTTCCTCCCCTCTGTGACATCACTGCGCTTTCTGGAGTAAAGAAAGCGCAGTGTAAAAGCCCCTGCGTATTTTGTTGCGCTTTTTTGCGCGGCCGAAAAACGCGGCAAAAAGCGCACGCAAAAAAGCGCAGCAAAATACGCAATGTGTGAACGCAGCCTAAGGCTACGTTCACACATTGCGTATTTTGCTGCTTCATTTTGCTGCTTCTCTGCGTTTTTTCGCTGCGTTTTCTGTACTTACCTGCGTTTTTTTGCTGCGTTTTTTTACGCGCGCTTTTTGCAGTGAAAACGCAATTCTGGATAAGCAGCCCAGCCAAACCTATGGGTTTTGACACAATCCATTCACACACTGCGTATTTGTGCTTTTCTTTACGCGCGGGTTTTCACTGCAAAAACGCGCGCGTAAACAGAATCTCCATGTCAACTCTTTCTGCAGTTTTTCTCTGCGTTTTTCCATTGCCCACATGATAAATGGGCTCTGAAAAAGCGCAGTGTGTGAAAGGAGCTGCGTATTTCACAAAATACACGCGTAAAAATGAGCAGCTGTGTAAAAATACGCTGTGTGAGAACATAGCCTAAAAGTTTGGACACCTTCTCATTGATAGAGTTTCTTTATTTTCATGACTATGAAAATTGTAGATTCACACTGAAGACATCAAAGCTATGAATTATCACATGTGGAATTATATACTTAACAAAAAGTGTGAAACAACTGAGAATATGTCTTATATTCTAGTTCTTCAGAGTAGCCACCTTTTGCTGTGATTACTGCTTTGCACACTCTTGGCATTCTCTGGATGAGCTTCAAGAGGTAGTCACCGGAAATGGTCTTCCAACAGTCTTGAAGGAGTTCCCAGAGATTCTTAGCACTTGTTGGTCCTTTTGCCTTCACTCTGCGGTCCGGCTCACCCCAAACCATCTCGATTGGGTTCAGGTCTGGTGACTGTGGAGGCCAGGTCATCTGGCGTAGCACCCCATCACTCTCCTTCTTGGTCAAATAATCCTGTGTAACTGTGTATCTGAACTACTAAGAACTGTTGCCAGTAAGGTACCCGTACAGAGTCAGCAAGCCTCCGGTGTCTTATTCTATTAAGCTATTCCACAGAGCTGCTATCATGACAGTGGCGCTGGTGAGATCACCAGAAACTGCAGGTGGCGTCACGAGACTTTATTATTTCCCGTTTTTTTTTGTTTTTTCCCTCTTTTCCAAGTGACCCCAGGGTACGGGTACGGGCAGGTCACCAGTGACATCCCCTTACAGTAAACACCCGGATACGGAGTTCCCATAGACTCCTGGGCGGGTCATAGCTAAGGTCTGTGTGTCAGGAACTGGCTGCCTCGGTGAATGCTCCAACCAATACTGAGAAGATTGAGTAAATCAATAATTGCCTACAATATTCAAGGTTATATAAGGCTGGATTACCAAGAATGGAGACTATTATTGTGGTGAATATACCAAGCTTGGGGCTGGAAATGTGATTTCTCATATTTTAATGTAGTAACTAATTGAATTGCACATTTTTGTGATTGATTTTGTCTCGTCTCGTCTCAGTATTCGATCCCACTGAACAATGACAGGTTCTATCTCTGTCCATGTACTGAATGTCTTTTACCTTACGTTTAATTCTTTCTATCAGCAAGTGTTTCCATTCCTCATTTATCCTGTCTTATCACACTGTGGGTGCAGTTACTTATACCTTCCCTTTCCTGGTCTTCATTGCTGACTATATTTCATTGTGGATCCTCTATGATTTACACCAGTTAGAAGGAGACCAGCTAAGTTATTTTTCTTTGCTGTCTTATCTTTCTATTCTATGTCTTTCTCCTGCTAAGGGTTAGGTAATAGGAGCCTATCTTTCCTTACAGGGGTACTTTACTTTCTCCACTCTGCATTCATATTTTATGTTTTCTCTCATAGGATTTCTTCTATCGCTATTTGCCTTCCTTAGTATGGGTTCTAGTGCTCTGCTACGTCCCGCCTTAGAAGACATGAGAAATGCTTGATGGCCTTTGAGGCAGCCAGGTCCAAGTTGTCCTCTCCTAGTTTGCTGTCAGGATAGTTACAGCCCGTACAGCTTCCACCGGAGACTGTGAATCTAGAACCTTACTGTGTTTGGGAACCGGTTGGGCCAGGTGCATAATATTGGAGATAGGCTCTATTTTCCTGTGTGAGTTAGCACTAGAGCGTAACATTTCTCCTAGGTCCGAGAAGTACAGGATCACTGGGTCCAAAGAAAGAAGCAATGTCAGGGCTTCCTAATATACCGTATATACTCGTGTATAAGCCGACCCCCCTACTTTTGCCCCCAAAACCTGGGAAAACCTATTGACTCGTGTATAAGCCGAGGGTGGACCCCAGCACAGGTATACAGCCCCCAGCAGTGTGGTATACAGCAGCCTCCCCAGTGGTATATACAGGCCCCAGCAGTGTTACAGCAGCAGCCCCAGAGGTATATACAGCAGCAGCCCCAGTGGTATATACAGCAGCAGCCCCAGTGGTATATACAGCAGCAGCCCCAGTGGTATATATAGCAGCAGCCCCAGTGGTATATATAGCAGCAGCCCCAGTGGTATATACAGCAGCAGCCCAGTGGTATATACAGCAGCAGCCCCAGAGGTATATATATATTAGCAGCCCCAGTGGTATATACAGCAGCAGCCCCAGTGGTATATATAGCAGCAGCCCCAGTGGTATATATAGCAGCAGCCCCAGTGGTATATACAGCAGCAGCCCCAGTGGTATACAGGCCGCCCGCCACCCCCATCAGTATACAGGCGCCCCCCATCAGTATCCAGGGCCCCCCCTTGCTGCCGCAAACCTGTAAAGTAAGATCATTCCTCCTCCTCTGGCGCAGGCAATGACGTCATTGCCTGCGGCAGAGGAGGAAGCCGGAAGAAGTCGGATGAAGCCGGAGGAGCGCGTTGCAGAGCGGGGACGGCGGCGACAGAACAGTGATAAGTATAATGATCTTACTTTACAGGTTTGCGGCAGCAAGGGGGGCCCTGGATACTGATGGGGGGGGGGGCGTCCTGTATACTGATGGGGGTGGCGGGCGCGCCGTATGACTCGCGTATAAGCCGAGGGGGGGACAATTTTTGGGCTGAAAAACTCGGCTTATACGCGAGTATATACGGTATATACAGAGAATGAACAAATCATAAATAGTTCAAATTCACCAATTCCAGAAAATTTCTTAAAATTTGAAATGAATATGATTTACATCAAATCCATTTGCTCATCTCTACACTAGATGTGGTTGGATGATAGATATATAACATACACAGATTATAAAAATGATATCACAGCTCAATTCCCAAGCAGAACTTGTGATTTGTATCAATCTCATCTCCCGTCTTCTACAGCAGAACACCGGAGTCTCTTCTGGGGAGTGACTGCACCCGGAGGGTTCACAGAGGATGATCAGCCCCGGCCCATGTTCCTCTAACCCCCCCCATCCAAGGTCATGTCATAGTCCGCTGTTTTGTCCAGAGCTGAGTCGCCCCCTGGTGGTGGAGGTAATTACAGAACACAATTGTGCTGGATGATTCATTATTGTATAAACTCGTTATAACATTTACTGCATCAATCACCGACAGTAGAATCATTCATTACTGTTATCATTATTATTATTACACCTCCAGGTGTGATCAGATGATCAATGTCATTATTGCAGATTTATAAAGAAAGATCATTTATTATAATATTTTATAAAGCAGATTTCAATAGTGAATATATGAGAGCTCGGATTTCTGTGCCGCTGTGTATTTCAGGTGACGACTTTCCTCCAATCTCTTGGTCCAGGAATCACCGAAGATCAAGATGTGTTTTATAGGCCCAAAACCTGCGGGAAAGAGGATAATTAATGGTGCAAAACCTCACTAAGGCCCCTTTCACATCAGCGGTAATCGCTGATCGCGGCAGCTGCGGTGAAAAAAACGCAACTGCCGCGGTTACCGCATAACGGCCGCACTTGTGGTTCACCAGCGGCAAGCCCCATGCAATGTCTATGGCGCTTGTGGCAGGTGCGGCAAGTGTGGTATAGTTGCGGTTTCGGCACTTGCGGCAGATGCGGCTGCGAAAAAAACGTGGTCTGCCGCAAGTGCCGAAACCGCGCTTGCCACACCTGCTACAAGCCCCATAGACATTGCATGGGGCTTGCCGCAGGTGAACTGCAAGTGCAGCCGTTATGCGGTAACCGCGGCAGTTGCGTTTTTTTCACCGCAACTGCTGTGATCAGCGATTACCACTGATGTGAAAAAGGCCTAAAGAGGGTAGAGAGAAACTAGAGAGGTAGATAATAGGTAGATAGATAATAGATTTAAAGGTAAAGAACCTCGACTAACATCCAGACAAGTTCAAGCTGCCCTGCAGTCCGAGGGTACAACAGTGTCAACCCGTACTATCCGTCGGTGTCTGAATGAAAAGGGACTGTATGGTAGGAGACCCAGGAAGACCCCACTTCTTACCCCGAGACATAAAAAAGCCAGGCTGGAGTTTGCCTAAACTTACCTGAGAAAGCCTAAAACGTTGTGGAAGAATGTTCTCTGGTCAGATGAGACAAAAGTAGAGGTTTATGGGCAAAGGCATCAACATAGAGTTTACAGGAGAAAAAAGAGGCATTCAAAGAAAAGAACACGCTCCCTACAGTCAGACATGGCGGAGGTTCCCTGATGTCTTGGGGTTGCTTTGCTGCCTCTGGCACTGGACTGCTTGACCGTGTGCATGGCATTATGAAGTCTGAAGACTACCAACACATTGTGCAGCATAATGTAGGGCCCAGTGTGAGAAAGCTGGGTCTCCCTCAGAGGTCATGGGTCTTCCAGCAGGACAATGACCCAAAACACACTTCAAAAAGCACTAGAAAATGGTTTGAGAGAAAGCACTGGAGACTTCTAAGGTGGCAGCAATGAGTCCAGACCTGAATCCCATAGACACCTGTGGAGAGATCTAACAATAGCAGTTTGGAGAAGGCGCCTTCACATATCAGGGACCTGGAGCAGTTTGCCAAAGAAGAATGGTGTAAAATTCCAGCAGAGCATTGTAAGAAACTCATTGATGGTTACCGGAAGCGGTTGATGGCAGTTATTTTGGCTAAAGGTTGTGCAACCAAGTATTAGGCTGAGGGTGCCAATACTTTTGTCTGGCCCATTTTTGGAGTTTTGTGTGAAATGATCAATGTTTTGCTTTTTGCTTCATTCTCTTTTGTGTTTTTTTCATTTAAGACAAATTAAATGAAGATAATAATAGCAAAGAATTTGTGATTGCAATCATTTTCAGGAAGAAACTGAGGATTATCTGACAGAATTGCAGGGGTGTCAATACTTTTGGCCACAACTGTATATATATATACATATAAAATACACACATGCTGATACAGTACAAGTATATACACATCACACACAAGTATGTAATGCACACACATGCTCACACATTACAAGCATATACACATTACACACATATATACATAATACACACATGTCGATACATTACAAGAATATACACATCATTATTTCGAGTCATTATAAAGTGTAGATGTCAATTACCATTTTATTCAGGTAGGAGACACAGAGGATCTAGAAGAAAAAGTAAAAAAAATAGTCAAAACAAGTCCAAAAACCAGAAAGACTAAATATGAAATGGTGAAGACTATGACCTACTCACCCTCTACACCCAGTAACACTGACCCTTAGACCTTGTCCCCTGAGGACCCAAAAGTTAAGACACCGAATGGTGATTGGGGATTTGTTATTTCATTGGCACCGGAGCCTCCACTGTAACTAAATTCTGACCAGACGTACTCAGAGTTAGGGAATGGCTGCCATTCTGCATTTTGTAGAGGTTTCCCATTAAACTGAAGTCCAGACACACTTGAAGCCTTCCCTAAAATAATGGCCAAATTATTATCAAAATCCTTCCGTCCAATGAGCTTATAAGTAAGTTTGAAGGATTCAATGTCTGGGATTTTGGTCAGGAAAGAGCTGAAGGGTTTGCCTTTAAACTTTCCAGCAGAGCCGTAAAGCAAGGCCTGGATTCTCTCTGTGCTGTTAATGGATAAGGGCTTGGACGGGGAAACCTTAAACTTCTTCACTTTTCCTGGTTCTAGGTCGGTCTTCAGCTTTTCTTCACCTGACTGGTACTCGAGATGGGTGAATTTAGAAGACATGACATGAACATGGCTGACACCAGATAAGGAGGAAGGGACTGAGGCATGGAAGTGCTTTCCCCAATAATCTACAGGCAGAAGCTGTTCATAAACGTTGCTGCAACCTTCAATACCAGAATCACATGAACGGCCAGATAGGACGGCCACCGGATATTGAGAGTTCACCGTGGTTCCGGAGAGGTCATATGAACTCTGAAATTGCAGGATCTCATTCAGGTCCAGGTCCACGATCACGGTGTCACCCTTATTATAATTCTTCCCGTTATGGTCCACAGAATTAGTGACTTTAACATTGACTGTTGTCTTTTTATAAGGAATGACAATAAACCCTGCACGGCTTTTTCCATCGGTCGGGGTCATTATGTAATGTTTAGTTCCCCACCGGTCAACCCAGAAAGTCATAGCATCATCTCGACCGCTACCAAAAGATGTCCCTGATCCGGTCATCTGCTGGGGATTTGGGTTCTTGAATGTCGCTGTTTCCACTTTCCCAACTGTGCCCTCCTTCTTGGAGATAGACATCCATCCTAAAATGAAACTTGCAGTTAGATTAACAATATAAGTCTTATTTCTTGGCATAAATTGGTCAATGAAGTGACACCATACACTTCATTCATTCAAACGTCCACACCTTTGAGGGAATGTCCACCCCGAATAACTTTGTCTTCCTAGCTGCTCACCAACATGTGGCATGCATAAGTCCGGGGTCTTGAGAGCACTGCCCCAAATCTCTTGCAGATTATTTTTTAATAATCAAATAAACTTTATTATGTGGGCACAATGCAGGACAGGGCTTCCCTGACTCAGCCATGTGCAGTGTGGCAGTGCAGCTCCTCCTCCCCGCTCAGTGTATAGCCTCTTCGGGCAGCTGTAGCGGGTGCCCCATTCATCTAAGTGCAGAGTTCCTGCCCAGAGTCACTGAGTTGGGGGGGAATATGTGATGGGCGGAGGGCACAGCTTGTATAGGTAGAAGAAAGAGGTTGGTGGGACCAGGCCTGTGGGGACTATTAATATGGCTCACCCTATGGAGAAGTGATGGGGATGACAGCCCTTTCTCCTCCTATGTTACTGCTGATCACCCACGTAGAGAAGGATGATTGCTGTGCACTCAGTCAGTGTGGTGATGTGCTGGTAGTAGTCCTCCATCTATTATATAATTGTCTAAGCCGTTTTTTGCGTGTGTCTGTCACCGAAATCGCGCGCCACACAGAGACTATGCAAATAGGTGCGAGAATTCAAAGTTCGAATTCCGCGCCAATTTGCAGCCCGGCTACAGCGGCACGTGAGCGCCGCTGTAGTCGGGATACACTGTCTCTCCTCACAGCCCCCCGTACCTCCTTCCCACGCCCACTGCCCGATCACCCCCCCACTAGTCACCACAGTCCCCCCACTGCCCGATCACCCCCCCACCTGTCACCACAGTCCCTCCCCCTGCTGCCCGATCACCCCCCCCACCTGTCACCACAGCTCCCACCAGCTGCCCGGTCACCCCCCCCTGCCTGTTACCACAGCTCCCTCCAGCTGCCCGGTCACCCCCGCGCCTGTAACCACAGGCCCCCACCCCTGCCGCAACACAATCACTTTTCCTGGTGCTTCAGGACCTCTGATCACATCACGATGATGGGTGGAGTCACAGATCACATGACCGTGACGTCATCAAAGGTCCTCTCCTGATCTACCCTCCTCTGCCCACTGACCCCCCCGCTCTGCCCACTGATCCCCCCGCGCTGCCCACTGACCATGCTCTGCCCTCTGACCCTTCACACTGCCCACTGACCCTGCTTTGCTCATTGACTTCCGCTCTGCCCACTGACCCCGGGCTCTTCCCACTGACCCCTGCTTTGCCCACTGACCCTGCTCTGTCCACTGACTCCCCGCTCTGTCCACTGACCCCCCGCTCTGCCCCCTGACCTTGCTCTGCCCACTGACCCTGCTCTGCCCACTGAACCCCACTCTGCCCACTGACCCCTCACGCTGCCCACTGACCCTGCTCTGCCTACTGACCCCCCACTCCTGCTCACTGACCCCTCACGCTGCCCACTGACCCTGCTCTGCCTACTGACCCCCGCTCTGCCCACTGACCCCCCCACTCTGCCCACTGACCCCCCCACTCTGCCCACTGACCCCCCCACTCTGCCCACTGACCCTCCACTCTGCCCACTGACCCTCCACTCTACCCACTAACCCCCCACTTTGCCCACTGACCCTGCTTTGCCAACTGAACCCCCACTCTGCCCACTGACCCTGCTATGACCACTGAATCCCCACTCTGCCCATTGACCCTGCCCACTGACCCCTGCTCTGCCCACTCTGCCCACTGACCCTGCTCTGCCCTCTGACCATGCCCACTGACCCCTGCTCTGCCCACTCACCTCTGCTCTGCCCACTGACTGTGCCCACTGACCCCTGCCCACTGACCCCCGCTCTGCCCACTGACCCTTCTCTGCCCACTGACTGTGCCCACTGACCGCCACTCTGCTTACTAACCCCTGCTCTGCCCACTGACCCCTGCTCTGCCCACTGACTGTGCCAACTAAACCCTGCTATGCCCACTGAACCCTGCTCTGCCCACTGACCCCCGCTCTGCCCATTGACCATGCACCCTGACCCCTTTTCTGCCCATTGACCCTTCTCTGCCCAGTGACCCCTGCTCTGCCTGCTGACCCCTGCTCTGCTCACTGACTGTGCCCACTGACCCCTGCTCTGCCCACTGACCCCTGCACTGCCCACTGATTTTTCCCACTAACCCCTGCTCTGCCCACCGACTGTTCCCACTGACCCCTGCTCTGCCCAACCACTGTGCCCACTAACCCCTGCCCTGCCCACTGACCCCCGCTCTGCCCACTGACCCTGCTCTACCCACTGACCCCCCCTCTGCCTACTGACCATGCCCACTGACCCCTGCTCTGTCTACTGACCCCAGCTCTGCTCACTGACCCTGCTCTGCCATTGACCCCCCACTCTGCCCACTGACCCTCTCTCTGCCCACTGACCCTGCTGTGCCCACTGACCCCTCCTCTGCCCACTGACCATGCCCACTGACCCTGCTCTGCCCATTGACCCCCCACTCTGCCTACTGACCCCAGCTCTGCCCACTGACCCTGCTCTGCCCACTGACCCCCACTACTGCCTACTGACCCTGCTCTGCCTACTGACTGTGCCCACTGACCCTGCTCTGCCCACTGACCGTGCCAACTGACCCCTGCTCTGCCCACTGACACCTGTGTTGCCCACTAACACCCGCTGTGCCCACGGACCCTGCTCTGTCCACTGACTGTGCCCACTGTCCCACGCTGTGCGCACTGTCCCATGCTATGCCCACTGACTTTTGCTGTGCCCTGCTGACACCCTCTGTGTCCACTGACCCTTGCTCTGCCCACGGACCCCTGCTCTGCCCACTGATTGTGCCCACTGACCCCTGCTCTGCCCACTGACCCCTGCTCTGCCCACTGATTGTGCCCACTGACCCCCACTTTGTCCACTCACCCTGCTCTTCCCATTGACTGTGCCCACTGACCCCTGCTCTGCCCACTGACTGAGACCACTGACCCTTGCTGTGCTCACTGACCTTTGTTGTGCCCACTGATTGCTCACTGACCCTTACTATGCTCACTGATTGCTCACTGACCCTCGCTGTGCCCACTGACCCACTCTGTGCCCACTGCTGTTTACAGCTCACCCCCACTGTGGCCTGATTACCTCTGCCATGGCCTGCTCACCCCCACTGTGCTCACAGACCCCTACTGTGCCCTGCTGACACCCGGTGTGCCCACTCACCCTGGCTGTGCCTTCTCATCCCTACTGTGCTCTGCTCACCCCCATTGTGTCCACTGGTCCTCGTTGTGCCTTGCTAACCCCTGCTGTGCCCACTGACCTCCGCTCACTCCCGCTCTGCCTCATCATCACTGCAGCATGAGAGTGAGCACAGGGGGTGGAGGGCAGAAAGCAACCACCACAGGGGGGGGGCAGATCCATCACAGAGGAGGCACAGCGACCATGGGGGGAGGGCACAGAGACAACACAGGGGGAGTAGATTTGCAGCAGCTAACACAGGATCCACCATTCACATAGATGATATCACAGCTCACCTCCTCCTCCTGTACAATGACTGATAACACCTCTATATACAGTAGATAACACAGGATCTACCATTCACAATAGGTGATATCACAGCTCACCTCCTCCTGTACAATGACTGATAACACCTCTATATACAGCAGCTAACACAGGATCCACCATTCACAATAGGTGATGTCACAGCTCACCTCCTCCTGTACAATGACTGATAACACCTCTATATACAGTAGATAACACAGGATCCTCCATTCACAATAGGTGATATCACAGCTCACCTCCTCCTGTACAATGACTGATAACACCTCTATATACAGTAGATAACACAGGATCCACCATTCACAATAGGTGATATCACAGCTCACCTCCTCCTGTACAATCTACTATATAATTGTCTAAGGCATCTGTCGGTCACAGAAATCGCGCGCCAGACAGAGGCCGCTCAAATTTCGAATTCCGCGCCAATACGCATCAGCGCCGCTGTAGCTGGGATACACTGTCTCTCCTCACAGCCCCCCGTTCCTCCTGCCTCCCTCCGCTGCTCCTGCCCCTCCTCCGCTCCCCGCGGCCCCCCGCTCTTCCTGCCCCCCGCTCCTCCTGCCCCCCTCCTCTCATCCTGCCCCCCTCCGCTGCTCCTGCCCTTTCTCCACTCCCCGCGGCCCCCCCGCTCCCCCCCACTCCCCCTTCCCCCGCTCCTCCATGGTGATAATAAAAAAATTTAAAAAAACCTCCGCCGGCTCGCTCCACCTCTGTCTTCTAGCTTCTATAGGGCTTGAGGACCTGTCGTTGCCTAGGAAACCAATCAGCTGATCGGTTTCCCAGGCAACGACAGGTCCTGTCCTGGGAGCTACAAGACAGGTGGAGCAAGCCGGCGGAGGGTAATAATCCTCACTGAGGGTTTTTTTGTTCTATTATCACCATGGAGGAGCGGGGACAGGGGGAGCGGAGGGGCAGAGGGAGGGGGGCCGTGGGGAGCGGAGGGGGGCAGGAGGAGCGCCTCCATCCTGCATTATACTATATGGAGGACTATGAGGACTATGAGGGTACATTATACTGCATGGAGGGATATGGGGGTGCATTATACTATGTGGAGGTATATGGGGGTGCATTATACAATATGGATGACTATTTGGGTGCATTATACTATATGGAGGGCTATAGGGGTGCATTATACTATATGGGGGACTATGAGAGTGCATTATACTATATGGAGGGCTATGGGGGTACAAAATACTAAACAAGGACTATGGCGATGCAATATACTATATGGAGGACTATGGGGTACATTATAATATATGGAGGGCTATGGGGTGCATTTTCCTATATGGAGGACTATGGGGGTGCATTATTATATATGCAGGACTATGAAGGGTGCATTTTACTATATGGAGGACTAAGGGGGTGCATTATTCCAAATGAAGGAGTATGGGGATGCATTATTCTATATGGGGGACTATGGGGTGCATTATTCTATGTGAAGGACAATGGGGTGCATGATAATATATGGGGACTATGGGGTGTATGATACAATATGGAGGACTATGGGTGGATTATAATATATGGGGGACTGTGTGGAGTGCACTATATTATATGGGGGAATCTGTAGTAATCTTGGTTCCGTTATCATGACTGTGTAGTCACTTGACTCTGTTCCTATATCTATGCAGTCAGCTTTGCTTCTGTTGCTGTACCTATGTAAGTAGTAAGCTTGGTTCTGCTCCATTATGTTTCTAGATCTATGAACCAGCCTGTTTTTAATTCCGTTACCTTTGCTGTTGTAATGTAGCGGCCACAGATAATCAGGTAAAAGACCAGTCGCCGCAACTCAAGGGCCACACAGTGGCTTGTGATTGGCCCCTGGGATGAAATGTATGAGTCGGCCCCTGATGACTGGACAAATGTTTGTTTGTTTTTTGCCTTTTCTCTTTTCCTCTGGCGTCATATTTATAGTTTTTCAGATTTACATTAAAAAATTAAAGGTTTGTAGACTTACCTGGTTGTGGCGGTCCAACTAATCCCATAGATCCTCCTGGAGAATAAATAGCTCAAATTACTTCACCTTCCCCAAAGTTTTCAGTTTTACTAATAAATTACCAACAGACATATTTTACCTGTGAATAACTTAATTTTTAACAGGTTAAATGCCTTGGACTTCTAGACAGATTGAGATAGATAGATAGATAGATAGATAGATAGATAGATAGATAGATAGATAGATAGATAGATAGATAGATAGAATGACTATAAACATGGGTGGATAATGTCTGTAGACATGTGTGAGAAATGTCAATAGCCATGGATGTATGATGGCTGTAGACATGGGTGGAAGATAGCTGTAAACATGGGGAATAGCGACCGGGTGCGGGCAGGAGGGCCCCCTCCTGCCCGCACGTGCCCGCTGTCCCCCGCCCCCTCCTGCCCGCACCCAGCCACTGTCCCCGGGCCCCCTCCTGACCGCACCCGCCCATTGTCCCCTCCTAGACCCCGGCACCGCTGCACACTTGCACCGCTGCACATCGGTACTGCTGTAGGTATCTATTATAATAAAACCCTAAGGCAACTTCCGTCACGATGTAACGGTATGGTACGTCACATCCTGACTGAAGCTGCCTGTACACCCGCCCTGGGTGCTCTAATATGGCCGCCCGTTGCCGGGAGCAGGGTCTTCCATTTTAAATGCCACGCTTTTTGAAAATTTACTTCAGCCCGACATTCGCCGACGTCTCCTACTGCTGCGTCATAACTCCTCCTGCTCTCTTCACTTACTCCGTCTCCTCAGTTAATCTCTTCAGTGCCCTCACTCTTGCTGAGTATACCTAAGACGCTGTGAACATTTAACTCCGTCTGCACCGTATTGCTTCTATATTCTCCACACTTAACCTCTTCAGTGCCCTCACTCCTGCTGAGTATACCTAAGACGCTGTGAACATTTAACTCCGTCTGTACCGTATTGCTCTATATTCTCCTCAGTTACCCTCTTCAGTGCCGTCACTCCTGCTGAGTATGCCCTTTCTCTTTTCCTCTGGCGTCATATTTATAGTTTTTCAGATTTACATTAAAAAATTAAAGGTTTGTAGACTTACCTGGTCGTGGCGGTCCAACTAATCCCATAGATCCTCCTGGAGAATAAATAGCTCAAATTACTTCACCTTCCCCAAAGTTTTTAGTTTTACTAATAAATTAACAACAGACATATTTTACCTGTGAATAACTTAATTTTTAACAGGTTAAATGCCTTGGACTTCTAGACAGATTGAGATAGATAGATAGATAGATAGATAGATAGATAGATAGATAGATAGAATGACTGTAAACAACGGTGGATGATGGCTGTAAACATGGGTGGATGATGGCTGTAAACATGGGTGGATGATGGCTGTAAACATGGGTGGATGATATCTGTAGACATGGGTGGGTGATGTCAGTAGACATGGGTGTATGATGGTTATAGACATGGGTGGATGATGGCTGTAGACATGGGTTGATGATGACTGTAGACATCGGTGGTTGATGGCTGTAGGCATGGATAGATGATGGCTGTAGACATGGGTTTATGATGGTTATAGACATGGATGGATGATGGCTGTAGTCATGAGTGGAAGATGGCTGTACACATAGATGGATGATGTCTGTGGACATGGGTAGATGATAGCTGTAGACATGGGTGGATGATGGCTGTAGGCATGGATAGATGATGGCTGTAGACATGGGTGGATGAAAGCTATAGACATGGGTGGATGATGTCTGTAGACATGGGTGGATGATGTCTGTAGACATAGGTGAATGATGGCTGTAGACATGGGTGGATGATGGCTGTAGACATGGGTGAATGATAGCTGTAGATATGGGTGGATGATGGCTGAAGACATGCTTGCATAATGTATGAGGTCATGAGTGAATGATGGTCATAGAAATGTGTGGTTTATGCCTGTAGTCATGGGTGAATCATGTCTGTAGGCATGGGTAGATGATGGCTGTTGACATGGGTGAATGATGGCTGAAGACATGGGAGGATAATGTATGAGGTCATGGGTGGATGCTGGCCATAGACATGGGTGGTTGATGGCTGTAGACATGGGTTAATGATGTCTGTAGACATGGGTGAATGATGGCTGTAGACATGGGTGGATGATGGCTGTAGACATGGGTGGATAGTGTATGAGGTCATGAGTGGTAATATAAAATACCATGTATGATACCCTAGATAACTCTACTCTCTGTTCCTCAGTTTCTTGTTAAGGACACAGATGTGTATTTTTATAGAGATTTATGAAATGGCATTTTAGGTCTTACCATAAAGTAATACAGCCCACAGGCAAAACGTCATGATTGAAGACCCCATATCTGAAGAAGAGACAAAAATAAACAATATTATACAGATATTTCCATCCTCTTATTGGCTCTTGGCTCTATCACAAGATGTTTGTGTTATGGTCTATGCGTCCAGATGGCGCCACTCTGTGGTCATAATGAGCATTGCAGCCTGTGAGGGGTTTACTACTGATCTGCACTCATGTAGAGGAAGCAGAGATAAGTCACAGCTCGGGATTGTTAGCAGGATCCTTACTGTGTGCCAGGTATGTAATGAAATTATGACTTAAAGAAGCCACAGAGGAGACAGCATGATTGGGAGGGGGCACTAAAAAAGCATAATTAATATGAGGGGGCACTAAGGAGACATCACTACTGTGAGGGGGCACTAAGGAGACATCATTACTGTGAGGGGGCACTAAGGAGACATCATTACTGTGAGGGGGCACTAAGGAGACATCATTACTGTGAGGGGGCACTAAGGAGACATCTCTACTGTGAGGGGGCACTAAGGAGACATCATTACTGTGAGGGGGCACTAAGGAGACATCATTACTGTGAGGGGGCACTAAGGAGACATCATTACTGTGAGGGGGCACTAAGGAGACATCTCTACTGTGAGGGGGCACTAAGGAGACATCATTACTCTGAGGGGGCACTAAGGAGACATCACTTCTGTGAGGGGCACTAAGGGGGCATCATTACTCTGAGGGGGCACTAAGGAGACATCTCTACTGTGAGGGGGCACTAAGGAGACATCACTTCTGTGAGGGGGCACTAAGGAGGCATCACTACTGTGAGGGGGCACTAAGGAGGCATCACTACTGTGAGGGGGCACTAAGGAGGCATCACTACTGTGAGGGGGCACTAAGGAGGCATCACTACTGTGAGGGGGCACTAAGGAGGCATCACTACTGTGAGGGGGCACTAAGGAGGCATCACTACTGTGAGGGGGCACTAAGGAGACATCACTACTGTGAGGGGGCACTAAGGAGGCATCACTACTGTGAGGGGGCACTAAGGAGGCATCACTACTGTGAGGGGGCACTAAGGAGGCATCACTACTGTGAGGGGGCACTAAGGAGGCATCACTACTGTGAGGGGGCACTAAGGAGGCATCACTACTGTGAGGGGGCACTAAGGAGGCATCACTACTGTGAGGGGGCACTAAGGAGGCATCACTACTGTGAGGGGGCACTAAGGAGACATCACTACTGTGAGGGGGCACTAAGGAGGCATCACTACTGTGAGGGGGACTAAGGAGGCATCACTACTGTGAGGGGGCACTAAGGAGACATCACTACTGTGAGGGGGGACTAAGGAGGCATCACTACTGTGAGGGGGCACTAAGGAGACATCACTACTGTGAGGGGGGACTAAGGAGGCATCACTACTGTGAGGGGGCACTAAGGAGGCATCACTACAGTGAGGGGGCACTAAGGAGGCATCACTACTGTGAGGGGGACTAAGGAGGCATCACTACTGTGAGGGGGCACTAAGGAGACATCACTACTGTGAGGGGGGACTAAGGAGGCATCACTACAGTGAGGGGGCACTAAGGAGGCATCACTACAGTGAGGGGGCACTAAGGAGACATCACTACTGTGAGGGGGGACTAAGGAGGCATCACTACTGTGAGGGGGCACTAAGGAGACATCACTACTGTGAGAGGGCAAATAATGAGGCATCACTACTGTGAGGGGGCACTAAGGAGACATCACTACTGTGAGGGGGCACTAAGGAGGCATCACTACTGTGAGGGGGCACTAAGGAGGCATCACTACTGTGAGGGGGCACTAAGGAGGCATCACTACTGTGAGGGGGCACTAAGGAGACATCACTACTGTGAGGGGGCACTAAGGAGGCATCATTACTGTGAGGGGGCACTAAGGAGGCATCACTACTGTGAGGGGCACTAAGGAGGCATCACTACTGTGAGGGGGCAATAATGAGGCATCACTACTGTGAGGGGGGACTAAGGAGGCATCACTTCTGTGAGGGGGCACTAAGGAGGCATCACTACTGTGAGGGGGCACTAAGGGGGCATCATTACTGTGAGGGGGCACTAAGGGGGCATTATTACTCTGAGGGGGCACTAAGGAGGCATCACTACTGTGAGGGGGCACTAAGGAGGCATCACTACTGTGAGGGGGCGCTAATGAGGCATCACTACTGTGAGGGGGAGCTAATGAGGCATCACTACTGTGAGGGGGCGCTAATGAGGCATCACTACTGTGAGGGGGCACTAAGGAGGCATCACTACTGTGAGGGGGCGCTAATGAGGCATCACTACTGTGAGGGGGAGCTAATGAGGCATCACTACTGTGAGGGGGCACTAAGGAGGCATCACTACTGTGAGACGGATCTATGTCCTTAATCCATATCATCTTTTAATTTACTGAATGTTTTGTAGAATTGAAATTTAATTCAAATACTAAAATATTTTAATATATTTCCAATATTTATTGGACGTGTTTAGCAAAATAAAATTAGGAAAATTACAATATAAAAATATAAATGATGAAAATGACAATATAAAAGTCTTTCTTGTGTATGTGTATCTGTGCAGTGAGTGTGATGGTAATGGAGGAGGTGATGGGTGATAGTGAAGCTTACCTGCTCCTCGTGATCAGCTCTGTGGCTCCCTTGGAGGTGGCCCTGTATATATAGGGGCCCGGATCATTACTAACTGGAATTTACATATATTACACAAGTATCTTGTCCAATGAACCTTCACCATTGTGCAGAACAGACCTGTATTCAGCTCATTGTGATCGGACTGGCAGAGCTCCACAATGTACAATTATAGAGAGTGATGACAGCTCCGGGGCTTCTCTGTAGGGTTATACATCACCGGAGGCCTCCTTATCATGGGGGATAGACAAAGTCTACACACCCTGTTATAATGGACATTATTAACTTGTAAAAAATCACACCAAGAAGAATCATTTCCACCATTAATGATGACAATTGAATCTTTTTGGGTGGAAAAAGAATATTAAATAACTAAAATAATGTTTTGCATAAATCTGCACGCCCTTACACTAATACTTTGGTGAAGTCGCCTGCGAATTTCTGACAGCATTCATCTTTATGGGTTGGAGTTTATCCGAGGTCACATCTAGAATCGATGATCTTTACCCGACATGTAATAGCTCTAGTGATGGGCGAATCCTAAATTACTCGGAATCGCTTGACTCTAGCGATTCCGAGCCCAGGACTCGCTACTCGTTGCGAGTCTAGCGAGTCCAATGTTAATGAATGGGGAAGCGAGTAATAGCGAGTAGTGTGAGATTTACAAATCGCAGATGTGTCTCGGAAGCTTCAGCCTGAAGCAATCCTAGTTTTGTCATTCATTTGCATTGGACTCGTTTACTTTGCAACTGTAATCGCTGGGAAACTCGCACAGATAAGATTCCTGTCTGCTCTGTGTGCTGGCTGCCACAGCTCCAGGGTCCTAGAGCCCGCCTGCTGCCTGATGTAGCAGTGCTGAGATTGTTCTCAGTCTGCTCATTCCCTGTGTACAGACATGAATGTCTGTGCACAGAGATGTAGCAGAGCTGAGATTGTTCTCAGTCTGCTCATCCCTGTGCATAGACATCTATATCTATGCACAGGGGGTGTAGCAGAGAGGACATCACGTTTTGGACTGCGTCGGACGGAAGAGGATTTTTTTAATTAAAGATGGAGTCCCTAATGGCTTTTTTTTTTATTTCTAATAAAAAATTTTCTCTGTGTTGTGTTTTTTTTAAAACAATTTAATAGAAATTCATGGCGGTCATGTCTAATATTGGCGTGACCGCCATAAATTTCGGGCTTAGGGCCAGCTGATAATACAAAGCTGGCCCTAACCTCTTTATTACCCAGCGTGCCACCGCCACGAGGGCCGCTGGAAGAGCGGGGTTCAGCGCCAGAGGATGGCGCTTCAATGAACGCGCCATCTTCTGGGGCGGCTGCGGGCTGCAATTTGCAGCGGGGGGTGCCCAGAGAGCTTGGGCATCCCTGCGCTGCGGATTCCAGCCCCCAGCTGCTTAGCTGTACCTGGCTAGACATAGAAATTGCGCGGAGCCCCACGCATTTTTTTTAAATTATTTCATGAAATTCTGAGATTCTGACTCTGAGACTCTGAGATTCTGACTCTGACTCTCTGAGATTCTGACTCTGACTCTCTGAGACTCTGACTCTGACTCTCTGAGATTCTGACTCTGACTCTCTGAGATTCTGACTCTGACTCTGACTCTCTGAGATTCTGACTCTGACTCTCTGAGATTCTGACTCTGACTCTCTGAGATTCTGACTCTGACTCTGAGACTCTGAGATTCTGAGACTCTGAGATTCTGACTCTGACTCTCTGAGACTCTGAGATTCTGACTCTGACTCTCTGAGACTCTGAGATTCTGACTCTGACCCTGACTCTCTGAGACTCTGAGATTCTGAGACTCTGAGATTCTGACTCTCTGAGATTCTGACTCTGACTCTCTGAGATTCTGACTCTGACTCTCTGAGATTCTGACTCTGACTCTCTGAGATTCTGACTCTGACTCTGAGACTCTGAGATTCTGACTCTGACTCTCTGAGATTCTGACTCTGACTCTCTGAGATTCTGACTCTGACTCTCTGAGATTCTGACTCTGAGACTCTGAGATTCTGACTCTGACTCTGAGACTCTGAGATTCTGACTCTGACTCTGACTCTCTGAGATTCTGACTCTGACTCTCTGAGATTCTGACTCTGACTCTCTGAGATTCTGACTCTGACTCTCTGAGATTCTGACTCTCTGAGATTCTGACTCTGACTCTCTGATATTCTGACTCTGACTCTGACTCTCAGAGAGATTCTGACTCTGACTCTCTGAGATTCTGACTCTGACTCTCTGAGATTCTGACTCTGACTCTGAGACTCTGAGATTCTGAGACTCTGAGATTCTGACTCTGACTCTCTGAGACTCTGAGATTCTGACTCTGACTCTCTGAAACTCTGAGATTCTGACTCTGACTCTGACTCTCTGAGACTCTGAGATTCTGAGACTCTGAGATTCTGACTCTGACTCTCTGAGATTCTGACTCTGACTCTCTGAGATTCTGACTCTGACTCTCTGAGATTCTGACTCTGACTCTCTGAGATTCTGACTCTCTGAGATTCTGACTCTGACTCTCTGATATTCTGACTCTGACTCTGACTCTCAGAGAGATTCTGACTCTGACTCTCTGAGATTCTGACTCTGACTCTCTGAGATTCTGACTCTGACTCTGAGACTCTGAGATTCTGAGACTCTGAGATTCTGACTCTGACTCTCTGAGACTCTGAGATTCTGACTCTGACTCTCTGAAACTCTGAGATTCTGACTCTGACTCTGACTCTCTGCTGAGTTCAACTCTGAGATTCTGAGATCTCTGAGACTGACTCTCTGGATTACTCTGACTCTCTGAGATTCTGACTCTGACTCTCTGAGATTCTGACTCTGACTCTCTGAGATTCTGACTCTGACTCTCTGAGATTCTGACTCTGACTCTGAGATTCTGACTCTGACTCTCTGAGATTCTGACTCTGACTCTCTGAGATTCTGACTCTGAGACTCTGAGATTCTGACTCTGATCTCTGAGATTCTGACTCTGACTCTCTGAGATTCTGACTCTGACTCTCTGAGATTCTGACTCTGACTCTCTGAGAATTCTGACTCTGACTCTCTGAGATTCTGACTCTCTGAGATTCTGACTCTGATCTCTGAGATTCTGACTCTGACTCTCTCTTGAGATTCTGACTCTGATCTACTCTGACGAATTCTGACTCTGACTCTCTGAGATTCTGACTCTGACTCTGAGATTCTGACTCTGAACTCTGACTCTGAGACTCTGACTCTGAGACTCTGAAATTCATGAAATAATAAAAAAAAAATGCGTGGGGCTCTGCGCAATTTCTATGTCTAGCCAGGTACAGCTAAGCAGCTGGGGGCTGGAATCCGCAGCGCAGGGATGCCCAAGCTTTCTGGGCACCCCCCGCTGCAAATTGCAGCCCGCAGCCGCCCCAGAAGATGGCGCGTTCATTGAAGCGCCATCCTTTGGCGCTGAACCCCGCTCTTCCAGCGGCCCTGGTGGCGGTGGCACGCTGGGTAATAAAGGGGTTAATACCAGCTTTGTTATACAAGCTGGTATTAAGCCCGAGATTCTTAATGTCAGGCCACGTTTGACCCAGCCAATAAGAATCTCCAATAAAGGGTTAAAAAAACACAGAGAAAATTTTTTATTTGAAATAAAAAAAAAGCCATTAGGGACTCCATCTTTAATTAAAAAAATCCTCTTCCGTCCGACGTAGTCCAAAACGCGATGTCCTCTCTGCTACATCCCCTGTGCAAAGATATAGATGTCTATGCACAGGGAATGAGCAGACTGAGAACAATCTCAGCTCTGCTACATCATCTCTGTGAGCAGGCGGGCTCTAGGACCCTGGAGCTGCACAGAGCAGACAGCTGGACTCGGCTCGCAAAGAAACAGCAGTTATTTGAGAGTTTCCCTGCTATCACTGGCACAGTAGCCGAGTCTAATGCAAACAATGGCAATCCTAGTTTTGTCAGCGTTTGCCAATGATTTGCATTGGACTCGTGCGAGTAAATGCTGGGAAACTCGCAGAGTACCGAGTCCTGCTAGTCCCTTACTACTCGCCGAGTAACGAGTCCTAGCGAGTAGATTCGCCCATCCCTACTCAAGATCTGTCAGATTGCAAGGTCATCTTCTGTGTACAGCACCCTATTCAGCTCAACCATAGATTATTGTTTGAGTCCAATCTACGTGGAATTTTTGAGGCAAAATGGACTGATTTTCGGAATTGATCATAATTCCCTTCACCTTGATTAATGCTCCATTTCCAGTTGCTGAAAAACAGCTCCCTCTGCACAATACTGCTTCCACCATGCCTCACTGTGGGAATGGAGATCACTTTGTGATGCACAATGCTGCTTCCACCATGCCTCACTGTGGGGATGGTGATCTCCTGGTGATGTGCATATTGACTTTAAATATATTTGTTTAAGTTTCCAGGAGTTTGCAGGTGTTTTGAAACCTACAGGGTGGGAATTCTTGAAATAGTGCCAGATGTGGCAGCAGCTGAAAAGTCCACAAACATTACAATGTGCTTAAAACATCCATTTAAGAGAGCCTAATATTTTTGGAGGAGTTTTTTATTATTTATTATTTGTTTATTTATTTTTTTAGCGCAAACCTCTATTATTAATATCTATAATTCCAGAGTGTCAGCAGCATGCTTGGCCATTTCTACTACTGTTATGTGATAGCAATTCATATAAAAATAGAATATGGCCATTACATTCTTCACATACATGGTCTTATAGATCTGTTCACACTCATGAAATGCAAGACACTACACACACTCCTGTAGAATATGGATGGCCACGTGCAGTCATCAAGGGCCGAAAACAGTGCATGTTTACAGGATTTCCTAAGCATTGCACAAGGGGCTGGAATCATCACCTCTGCAGTTGATGAAATAAGCACTTCTGCAGTGCTAAGGAAATCCTGGATACTTGTACTCTTTTCAGTCCTTTAGGACTGTAGTGGGCCACTACTGCCCTAGAAGCACCCAGGGGCAAGAGGAATCCTCAAGTCCTTTCACCACATCTGTGGTTCTAACTTGAACCTCTTAGATGCTGTGACTATGGTGTATTATTTGATTTATTTTAGATTTTGAGGTTCTGGTTTAAGATCTGCATGTCTATCCTGAGGCCACCAAAGTCTATGACAGGTCAGAAGTGCTGTGCCCACATTGCTTTTTTTTCCTTGCACATGAGTTTCAGATTTCTTTTTTCTGTCCCAAAATCTGCCCCAAACGTGCAAGGAAAATAATTCACTGGCACAACACTTCTGAAGTCTCATAGACTTTCGTGGCCTCAGGATACACATGCAGATTTTGATGCAGATTCTAAAAATTTGCTTCAAAACAAGCATCAAACCACGCACCATGAGTGCACTATATTATATGGGAGAATGTGTAGTCCAAAAACCAGAAAGAATAAATATGAAATGGTGAAGACTATGACCTACTCACCCTCTACACCCAGTAACACTGACCCTTAGACCTTGCCCCCTGAGGACCCAAAAGTTAAGACACCGAATGGTGATCGGGGATTTGTTATTTCATTGGCACCGGAGCCTCCACCGTAACTAAATTCTGACCAGACGTAGTCAGAGTTAGGGAATGGCTGCCATTCTGCATTTTGTAGAGGTTTCCCATTAAACTGAAGTCCAGACACACTCGAAGCCTTCCCTAAAATAATGGCCAAATTATTATCAAAATCCTTCCGTCCAATGAGGTTATAAGTAAGTTTGAAGGATTCAATGTCTGGGATTTTGGTCAGGAAAGAGCTGAAGGGTTTGCCTTTAAACTTTCCAGCAGAGCCATAAAGCAAGGCCTGGATTCCCTCTGTGCTGTTGATGGATAAGGGCTTGGACGGAGAAACCTTAAACGTCTTCACTTTTCCTGGTTCTAGGTCGGTCTTCAGCTTTTCTTCACCTGACTGGTACTCGAGATGGGTGAATTTAGAAGACATGACATGAACATGGCTGACACCAGATAAGGAGGAAGGCATAGAAGTACTTTCCCCAATATTCTACAGGCAGGAGCTGTTCATAAACGTTGCTGCAACCTTCAATACCAGAATCACATGAACGGCCAGATAGGACGGCCACCGGATATTGAGAGTCTGAAATGGGAAGCCTCACACCTTTCGGGTGGGCTCAACCTCTTAATGTGTCTGCTGCCAAATTGGATGGTCATTTGGATGTGCACAATCCAACTAGTAAGAATACACTTGACAACAGGTCAAAGTAAAATTACCAATAACCTTTATTAAGCAAGCAATACAAGCTCTTTATACCTTTTTCTTACAGGGACGTTACTAAGGGGAGGGATATTGCAAAATATTGCATATGCTAGCAGATTTCCTTTAGAACAGCATTAAATCATCATTTTTATTGGTACAAGGTTTAATCAAGGTTCAAAGACTTTTTCCATTTCCCAATTTCTCCGCTGCAGATCTCAGACTTCCTCTTTCCGCTCAACCACGTCTGGAAACAATAGTAAGTCTGAGCAAGAAAGAGGAAATTCACAGGAAACATTAATTTATAAGAAAAGTCAGATGTAGAAAATACAGCTAGACAGCATAAATCTTAAAGGGTCTGAGAGAAGAATTACATCAGTATATTCAAAATGGAGTTTGAAAGTCTTCAGCTAATTAGGACCAAATATCATTAACTCTTTCATTGCCTTAACAAGTCCACAATGGTTCCGGAAAGGTCATCTATACTCTGAAATTGCAGGATCTCATTCACGTCAAGATCCACGATCACATTGTCACCCTTATTAGAATTCTTCCCGTTATGGTCCACAGAATCAGTGACTTTGACATTGACTGTTGTCTTTTTATTAGGAATGACAATAAACCCTGCACGGCTTTTTCCATCGGTCGGGGTCATTATGTAATGTTTAGTTCCCCACAGGTCAATCCAGAAAGTCATAGCATCATCTTGACCGCTACCAAAAGATGTCCCTGATCCGGTCATCTGCTGGGGATTTGGGTTCTTGAATGTCGCTGTTTCTACTTTCCCAACTGTGCCCTCCTTCTTGGAGATAGACATCCATCCTAAAATGAAACTTGCAGTTAGATTAACAATATAAGTCTTATTTCTTGGCATAATTGTGGTCTTCAATCTAAATTGGTCAATGAAGTGACACCATAAACTTCATTAATTCAAACGTCCACACCTTTGAGGGAATGTCCACCCCAAATTACCTTGTCTTCCTAGCTGCTCACCAACATGTGGCATGCATAAGTCCGGGGTCTTGAGAGCACTGCCCCAAATCTCTTGCAGATTATTTTTTAATAATCAAATAAACGTTATTATGTGGGCACAATGCAGGACAGAGCTTCCCTGACTCAGCCATGTGCAGTGTGGCAGTGCAGCTCCTCCTCCCCGCTCAGTGTGTAGCCTCTTCGGGCAGCTGTAGCGGGTTCCCCGTCCATCTAAGTGCAGAGTTCCTGCCCAGAGTCACTGAGTAGGGGGGGGGGGGAATATGTGATGGCGGGAGGGGCACAGCTTGTATAGGTAGAAGAAAGAGGTTGGTAGGACCAGGCCTTTCGGGACTATTAATATGGCTCACCCTATGAAGAAGTGATGGGGATGACAGCCCTTTCTCCTCCTATGTAACTGCTGATCACCCACGTAGAGAATGATGATTGCTGTGCACTCAGTCAGTGTGGTGATGTGCTGGTAGTAGTCCTCCATCTATTATATAATTGTCTAAGGGTTTTATTCGTGTGTCTGTCGCCAAAATCGCGCGCCACACAGTGACTATGCAAATAGGCGCGAGAATTCAAAGTTCGAATTCCGCGCCAATTTGAAGCCCGGCTACAGCAGCGCTCACGCCGATACACTGTCTCTCCTCACAGCCCCCCGTTCCTCCTGCCCCCCTCCGCTGCTCCTGCCCCTCCTCCGCTCCCCGCAGCCCCCCCGCTCCTCCTGCCCCCCTCCGCTCCTCCTGCCCCCCTCCGCTGCTCCTGCCCCTCCTCCGCTCCCCGCGGCCCCCCTCGCTCTGCCCCTCCGCTCCCCGTGGCCCCCCTCGCTCTGCCCCTCCACTCCCCGCGGCCACCCGCTCCTCCATGGTGATAATAAAAAAATAAGCCCTCAGTGAGGATACTTACCCTCCGCCGGCTCACTCCACCTCTGTCTTCTAGCTTCTATAAGGCTTGAGGACCTGTCGTTGCCTAGGAAACCGATCAGCTGATCGGTTTCCCAGGCAACGCCAGGTCCTGTCCTGGAAGCTACAAGACAGGTGGAGCAAGCCGACGGAGGGTAAGTATCCTCACTGAGGGTTTTTTGTTTTTTGTTATTATCACCATGGAGGAGCAGGGTGAGGAGGAGCGGAGGGGCAGAGGGAGGGGGGCCGTGGGTAGCGGAGGGGGGCAGGAGGAGCGCCTCCATCCTGCCCCCCCGTATCCATCCTGCCCCCCCGCCACCATCCTGCCCCGCCGGCTCCATCCTGCCCCCTACCACCATCCTGATCCCCCCCCACCACCATCCTGATCCCCACCACCACCATCCTGATCCCCCCCGCCACCATCCTGCCCCACCGGCTCCATCCTGCCCCCCCCCCCCCCCGCATCCATCCTGCACCCTCACCACCATCCTGTTCCCCCCCCCACCACCATCCTGCCCCACCGGCTCCATACCGCCCCGCTGGCTCCATCCTGCACCCCACCACCATCCTGACCCCCCCTCGCCACCATCCTGTTCCGTCGGCTCCATCCTGCCCAACTCGCCACCATCCTGCCCAGCCGGCTCCATCCTGCCCCACTCGCCACCATCCTGCCCCGCCGGCTCCATCCTGCCCCGCCGGCGCCATCCTGCCCTGCTCGCTCCATCCTGCCCCGCTCGCTCCATCCTGCCCCGCTCGCTCCATCCTGCCCCGCCAGCTCCATCCTGCCCCCCCACCACATTCTGATCCCCCCTGCCACCATCCTGCCCCGCCGGCTCCATCCTGCCCCTCCTGCATCCATCCTGCCCCGCCGCATCCGTCCTGCCCCGCCGGCTCCATCCTGCACCACCACCAACATCCTGCCCCCCACCATCCATCCCCGCCGGCTCCATCCTGCCCCCCCCACCGCCATCTTGCCCCGCCGGCTCCATCCTGCCTTCCCCCGGCTCCATCCTGCCACCCCCCCCGGCTCCATCCTGCCCCCCCGACACAATCCTGCCCCCCTCCCCCCCTCAGTTGATCGGTTTCCCAGGCAATGACAGGTCCTAAAGGCCTGTAGGACCTAGAAGATGGAGGTGGAGAGAGCCGGCGGATAGGTGAGTATCCTCACTGAGGATTTTTTTATTTTTACTTTTACTGTGGAGGAGCGGGGTCCAGGAGGAGTGGGGGCCCGCGGGGAGCGGAGTATCATCATATACCATAGTGCTGCTATACATGTACTATAATGTACCACCCTATACTATAGTGCTGCTATACATGTACTGTAATGTTCCGCCATATACTATAGTGCTGCTATACATGTACTGTAATGTACCGCCATATACCATAGTGCTGCTATACATGTACTGTAATGTACCGCCATATACCATAGCGCTGCTATACATGTACTGTAATGTACCGCCATAGACTATAGTGCTGTTATACATGTGCTGTACTGTACCACCATATACCATAGCGCTGCTAAATATATATATATATATATATATATATATTCATATATATTCATATATATAGTTCACTCACGTTGACTGAACAAGTTCTGTCAGTCACAGTATGTCAACTACATACATATTCTAGAATACCCGAAGCGTTAGAATCGGGCCACCATCTAGTATAGTATAATGTACCCAACAGTTGTCTCCTTCTCACCCAACATCTTTCCACTGTATATGGAGGACTATGGGGGTGCATTTTACTATATGGAGGACTATGGAGTGCATTTTACTATATGGAGGACTATGGAGTGCATTATACTATATGGAGGACTATGGGGTGCATTATACTATATGGAGTACTATGAGGGTACATTATACTGCATGGAGGGATATGGGGGTGCATTATTCGATGTGGAGGTATATGGGGTGCATTATAGAATATGGATGACTATTTGGGTGCATTATACTATATGAAGGGCTATAGGGGTGCATTATACTATATGGGGGATTATGAGAGTGCATTATACTATATGGAGGGCTATGGGGGTACAAAATACTAAAGGACTATGGCGATGCAATATACTATATGGAGGACTATGGGGTACATTATAACATATGGAGGGCTATGGGGTGCATTATAATATATGGAGGGCTATGGGAAACATTATAATATAGGGAGGGCTATGGGGTGCATTTTCCTATATGGAGGACTATGGGGGTGCATTATTATATATGCAGGACTATGAAGGCTGTATTTTACTATTTAGAGGACTATGGGGTGCATTATTATATATGGAGGACTATGAGGGTGCATTATTCTATATGGGGGACTACGGGGTGCATTATTCTATGTGAAGACCAATGGGGTGCATGATAATATATGGGGACTATGGTGTGTATGGTACAATATGGAGGACTATGGGGTGGATTATAATATATGGGGGACTGTGTGGATTGCACTATATTATATGGGAGAATCTGTAGTAATCTTGGTTCCGTTATCAGGATTGTTTAGTCACTTGACTCTGTTCCTATATCTATGCAGTCAGCTTTGCTTCTGTTGCTGTACCTATGTAAGCAGTAAGCTTGGTTCTGCTCCTGTATCTATACAGCAAGCTCCATTATGTTTCTACATGTATTAACCAGCCAGTTTTTAAGACCGTTACCTTTGCTGTTGTAATGTAGCGGCCACAGATAATCAGGTTAAAGATCAGTCACCGCAACTCAAGGGCCACATAGTGGCTTGTGATTGGCCCCTGATGACTGGACAAATGTTTGTTTGTTTTTTGCCCTTTCTCTTTTCCTCTGGCGTCATATTTATAGTTTTTCAGATTTACATTAAAAACTTAAAGGTTTGTAGACTTACCTGGTCGTGGCGGTCCAACTAATCCCATAGATCCTCCTGGAGAATAAATAGCTCAAATTACTTTACCTTCCCCAAAGTTTTCAGTTTTACTAATAAATTAACAACAGACATATTTTACCTGTGAATAACTTTAATTTTTAACAGGTTAAATGCCTTGGACTTCTAGACAGATTGAGATAGATAGATAGATAGATAGATAGATAGATAGATAGATAGATAGATAGATAGATAGATAGATAGAATGACTATAAACATGGGTGGATAATGTCTGTAGACATGTGTGAGAAATGTCAATAGCCATGGATGTATGAAGGCTGCAGACATAGGTGGATGATATCTGTAGCCATGGGTGGATGATAGATGTAAACATGGGGAATAGCGACCGGGTGCGGGCAGGAGGGCCCCCTCCTGCCCGCACGTGCACGCTGTTCCCCGGCCCCCTTTTCCCCTCACCTGGCCACTGTCCCCTGGCCCCCTCCTGCCCACACCAGGCCGCTCTTCCCCGGCCCCCTCCTGCCCGCTGTCCCCCGGCCCCCTCCTGCCCGCACCCAGCCACTGTCCCCGGGCCCCCTCCTGACCGCACCCGCCCGTTGTTCCCTCCTAGACCCCGGCACCGCTGCACACTTGCAACCGCTGCACATCGGTACTGCTGTAGGTATCTATTATAATAAAACCCTAAGGCAACTTCCGTCACGATGTAACGGTATGGTACGTCACATCCTGACTGAAGCTGCCTGTACACCCGCCCTGGGTGCTCTATAATGGCCGCCTGTTGCCGGGAGCAGGGTCTTCCATTTTAAATGCCACGCTTTTTGAAAATTTACTTCAGCCCGACATTCGCCGACGTCTCCTACTGCTGCGTCATAACTCCTCCTGCTCTCTTCACTTACTCCGTCTCCTCAGTTAATCTCTTCAGTGCCCTCACTCTTGCTGAGTATATCTAAGACGCTGTGAACATTTAACTCCTCTGTACTGTATTGCTTCTATATTCTCCACACTTAACCTCTTCAGTGCCCTCACTCCTGCTGAGTATACCTAAGACGCTGTGAACATTTAACTCCGTCTGTACCGTATTGCTCTATATTCTCCTCAGTTACCCTCTTCAGTGCCGTCACTCCTGCTGAGTATACCTAAGACGCTGTGAACATTTAACTCCGTCTGCACTGTATTGCTTCTATATTCTCCTCAGTTAACCTCTTCAGTGCCCTCACTCCTGCTGAGTATATCTAAGACGCTGTGAACATTTAACTCCGTCTGTACCATATTGCTTCTATATTCTCCTTGGTTAACCTCTTCAGTGCCCTCACTCCTGCTGAGTATACCTTTCTATTATTAAGACGCAGTGAACTAGCCCACATATATAAGCTCTATCCTGTAGCACTGCTTTACAACTTACCCTTCTGATTTAACACCACCTCTACATACACATCCTTTCTGTCTTCATAACTGCAGGACCCCTTCTCTAACGCATTATAACCCCCAACACTCTCTACTATCTGCTCTCATACTCCCTTACCAGTCTCAACATGACTCCTCGCAAAAAGTATGCCACTCACACACAGCGGAAAAATACTTTGTCACTACATCAAAGAAAACGCCGTGCTAATGAGACTCGTGAAGAAAAAGAACATCGGCTCGCCACCATGAAGGCTTATAAACGACAACGCCTCACACACGAGTCCCCTAAGTCTAAATCCATTAGATTAGCACAAGCAGCCTCTGCTCGCCGTCAACGCCGACAACATACACCTTCAGAGTCTACATTTTTATCACACTCACCACCACACATACGACTTATATACAGGGGTCTGCACAAGAGCCCTACTGCACTGTTAGGACCTGATCTACCACTACATGCTAAAGCATTCACTAATGATGAACGTACGATGTTAAGGGCCAGCAGCATAGCTGCTGAGAAATATTATTTTCTTTTACAACAGGGACGGGTTTTTGTGAACAGCTAAAGAGATGGGTGGGATGGCTGTTCACCACATCTCCATCTCAAGGTGTGCTGCTCTTACTGTCACACAAAACATCCTCAACATCACATCACCATCCGCCCGATGCGATAGCATCGGGCATTAATCTAGTATGTAATAATGTAATATGTGTTATGCACGATACCCGTCTCATGTATGTAAGAAAATAAACGGGTGATTATTTATTACAGTAGAAACACGTGTTGGCGTCATTAAGCAGCAAGCGAGTCCCCTGGCTCGCTACCTTACAGGACATGAATATTTAAATTTTGAAAATTTTCGCCAAATCTCTGATATTTTCATACATAAATGCTAAAAATATTGTCCATAAATTACCACTAGACCACTATTACCAGTAGACATGGGTGGATGATGACTGTTGACATGGGTGAATGATGGCTGAAGACATGGGTGGATTATGGCTGTAGTCATGGGTTAATGATGTCTGTAGACATGGATGGATGATGGCTCTAGACATGGGTGAATGATGCCTCTAAATATGGGTGGATGATGGCTGTAGACACGGGTGGATGATGGATATAGACATGGGTGGATGATGGCTGTAGACATGGGTGGATGATGGCTGTAGACATGGGTGGATGATGGCTGTAGACACGGGTGGATGATGGATATAGACATGGGTGGATGATGGCTGTAGACATGGGTGGATGATGGCTGTAGACATGGGTGGATGATGGCTGTAGACATGGGTGGATGATGGCTGTAGACATGGGTGGATGATGGCTGTACACATGGGTGGATGATGGCTGTAGACATGGGTGGATGATTGCTGTAGACATGGGTAGATAGTGTATGAGGTTAAAGGTGGTAATAGAAAATAACATCTATAATACCCTGGATAACTCTACTCTCTGTTCCTCAGTTTCTTGTTAAGGACACAGATGTGTATTTTATAGAGATTTATGAAATGGCATTTTAGGTCTTACCATAAAGTAATACAGTCCACAGGCAAAACGTCATGATTGAAGACCCCATATCTGAAGAAGAGAAAAAAATAAACAATATTATACAGATAATTCCATCCTCTCATTGGCTCTTGGCTCTATCACAAGATGTTTGTGTTATGGTCTATGCGTCCAGATGGCGCCACTCTGTGGTCATAATGAGCATTGCAGCCTGTGAGGGGTTTACTACTGATCTGCACTCATGTAGAGGAAGCAGAGATAAGTCACAGCTCGGGATTGTTAGCAGGATCCTTACTGTGTGCCAGGTATGTAATGAAATTTTCACTTAAAAAGGCCACAGAGGAGACAGCACGATTGGGATGGGGCACTAAAAAAGCATAATTGAAAATATGAGGGGGCACTAAGGAGGCATCACTACTGTGAGGGGGCACTAAGGCGGCATCACTACTGTGAGGGGGCACTAAGGAGGCATCACTACTGTGAGGGGGCAATAATGAGGCATCACTACTGTGAGGGGGCACTAAGGAGGCATCACTACTGTGATGGGGCAATAATGAGGCATCACTACTGTGAGGGGGCACTAATGAGGCATCACTACTGTGAGGGGGCAATAATAAGGCATCACTACTGTGAGGGGGCAATAATGAGGCATCACTACTGTGAGGGGGCACTAAGGAGGCATCACTACTGTGAGGGGGCAATAATGAGGCATCACTACTGTGAGGGGGCAATAATAAGGCATCACTACTGTGAGGGGGCAATAATGAGGCATCACTACTGTGAGGGGGCACTAAGGAGGCATCACTACTGTTATGGGGCAATAATGAGGCATCACTACTGTGAGGGGGCAATAATGAGGCATCACTACTGTGAGGGGGCACTAAGGAGGCATCACTACTGTGATGGGGCAATAATGAGGCATCACTACTGTGAGGGGGCACTAAGGAGGCATCACTACTGTGAGGGGGCACTAAGGAGGCATCACTACTGTGAGGGGGCACCAAGGAGGCATCACTACTGTGATGGGGCAATAATGAGGCATCACTACTGTGAGGGGGCACTAAGGAGGCATCACTTCTGTGAGGGGGCACTAAGGAGGCATCACTACTGTGATGGGGCAATAATGAGGCATCACTTCTGTGAGTGGGCACTAAGGAGGCATCACTACTGTGATGGGGCAATAATGAGGCATCACTACTGTGAGGGGGCACTAAGGAGGCATCACTACTGTGAGGGGGCACTAAGGGGGCATCACTACTGTGATGGGGCAATAATGAGGCATCACTACTGTGAGGGGGCACTAAGGAGGCATCACTACTGTGAGGGGGCAATAATGAGGCATCACTACTGTGAGGGGGCACTAAGGAGGCATCACTACTGTGAGGGGGCACTAAGGAGGCATCACTACTGTGAGGGGGCACTAAGGAGGCATCACTACTGTGAGGGGGCACTAAGGAGACATCACTACTGTGAGGGGGCACTAAGGAGACATCACTACTGTGAAGGGGCACTAAGGAGGCATCACTACTGTGAGGGGGCACTAAGGAGACATCACTACTGTGAGGTGGCACTAAGGAGACATCATTACTGTGAGCGGGCACTAAGGAGGCATCACTACTGTGAAGGGGCACTAAGGAGGCATCACTACGGTGAGGGGGCACTAAGGGGACATCACTACTGTGAGGGGGCAATAATGAGGCATCACTACTGTGAGGGGGCGCTAAGGAGGCATCACTACTGTGAGGGGGCACTAAGGAGGCATCACTACTGTGAGGGGGCACTAAGGAGGCATCACTACTGTGAGGGGGCACTAAGGAGACATCACTACTGTGAGGGGGCACTAAGGAGACATCACTACTGTGATGGGGCAATAATGAGGCATCACTACTGTGAGGGGGCACTAAGGAGACATCACTACTGTGAGGGGCACGAAGGAGACATCACTACTGTGAGGGGGCGCTAAGGAGACATCACTACTGTGAGGGGGCACTAAGGAGGCATCACTACTGTGAGGGGGCACTAAGGAGACATCACTACTGTGAGGGGGCACTAAGGAGGCATCACTACTGTGAGGTGGCACTAAGGAGACATCATTACTGTGAGGGGGCACTAAGGAGACATCACTACTGTGAGGGGGCACTAAGGAGGCATCACTACTGTGAGGGGGCACTAAGGAGACATCACTACTGTGAGGGGGCACTAAGGAGGCATCATTACTGTGAGGGGGCACTAAGGAGACATCACTACTGTGAGGGGGCACTAAGGAGGCATCACTACTGTGAGGGGGCACTAAGGAGACATCACTACTGTGAGGGGGCACTAAAGAGGCATCATTACTGTGAGGGGGCACTAAGGAGACATCACTACTGTGAGGGGGCACTAAGGAGACATCACTACTGTGAGGGGGCACTAAGGAGGCATCACTACTGTGAGGGGGCACTAAGGAGACATCACTACTGTGAGGGGGCACTAAGGAGACATCACTACTGTGAGGGGGCACTAAGGAGGCATCACTACTGTGAGAGGGCACTAAGGAGGCATCATTACTGTGAGGGGGCACTAAGGAGACATCACTACTGTGAGGGGGCACTAAGGAGGCATCATTACTGTGAGGGGGCACTAAGGAGACATCACTACTGTGAGGGGGCACTAAGGAGACATCACTACTGTGAGGGGGCACTAAGGAGGCATCATTACTGTGAGGGGGCACTAAGGAGACATCACTACTGTGAGGGGCACTAAGGAGACATCATTACTGTGAGGGGGCACTAGGGAGACATCACTACTGTGAGACGGATCTATGTCCTTAATCCATATCATCTTTTAATTTATTGGATGTTTTGTAGATTGGAAATTTAATTCAAATACTAAAATATTTTAATATATTTCCAATATTTATTGGACGTGCTTAGCAAAATAAAATTATGAAAATTACAATATAAAAATATAAATTATGAAAATGACAATATAAAAGTCTTTCTTGTGTATGTGTACCTGTGCAGTGAGTGTGATGGTAATGGAGGAGGTGATGGGTGATAGTGAAGCTTACCTGCTCCTCGTGATCAGCTCTGTGGCTCCCTTGGAGGTGGCCCTGTATATATAGGGGCCCGGATCATTACTAACTGGAATTTACATATATTACACAAGTTATCCTGTCCAATGAACCTTCACCATTGTGCAGAACAGACCTGTATTCAGCTCATTGTGATCAGACTGGCAGAGCTCCACAATGCACAAGTACAAGTACAGAGAGTGACAGCTCCGGGGCATCTCTGTAGGGTTATACATCACATAGAAAAAGTCTACACAACCCTGTTAAAATGCCCATTATTGTCTTGCAAAAATCATATCAAGAAAAATTATTTTCACCTTTAATGTCGACAATTCAACCTTTTTGGGCCATAAAGAATAATAAATACGTAAAATAATGTTTTGCATAAATCTGCACACCCTTACACTAATACTTTGGTGAAGTCCCCATTGAATTTCTGGTGGGATTCATCTTTGTGGGTTGGAGCCTATCACAGGGCTCATGTAGATTTGGTTATCTTTGCCCGACTTGTAGTAGCTCCACACTTGTCAGATGGCGGGGACATCTCCGGTGTGTGTCCTCTTCAGGTCACCCACAGATTATCATTTGGATCCAGGTCTGGACTTTTTGATGCAAAATGGAATTATATTTGGAACTGATACCTTCACCTTGACTAAAATACAGACAAACTGCACAATGCTGCTTCCGCCATGCCTCACTGTGGAGATATATTTATTAGAGCAAATCTGTATTATTGCAGAGGGTCAGCAGCGTGCGACACCACCTCTTCTACAATTATGTGATAGCAATTCATATAAAAATAGCATATGGCCATTATATGCTTCACATACATGGTCTTATAGGTCTGTTCACACTCATGAAACACCATACTATGGATATTGATTCTTGAAAATGTGTAATCATTATTTTAATTCATTCTATACTTTTACAATAGAGATTTTTGTGATGCGCACATGTATATAATCCATACTGAACTTGTCCTTGCATTGCTGCCCACTAGCCTTATTCATCATTCCAGATGAATTGGTGGAGACCTGAATAAACTTATTTGTTTTTATCATTATTTCTCTTACAAATATGTCAGGCTTCAATAATCACTGCACCTAACCGCAATCCATGTGTTACATTGTGGCATGGGGAATTGGATGTGTGAGTGACATTACTTCTGCAGCCCAACACATGGAGGGGTTAATGAGGGCATAGGCAACAAGATTGTGCAAACAGTAATTTCCTGTAGTGATTGTGTCTGACTCCTGGCACTGGAAGAGGCTGGCCCCTAGGCAAAGCAAACAGGTGTCACCATGGAGCTTAGCAGTTCATTACCATCTTAATAGTGCAGTGCAACACAGCCAGTCTGTTCACCTACACTTTGCTACAGTTGCTACTTGTGTGCCTGTAAAATGCAGCAGTTTGGCGATTGATACCCCACAGGACATGCCAGATCCAGAGGAAGTCATCTTCATCACATCCCCAGGGGCACAGTGTGCTTCAACAGCACCAGGACCAGAGGAGATGGAGACACATGTAACCTGGAGCTCCACCGTGCTACCCACTTTGAGCCTCATCTGCAGCGAGGTGTGATTACAGTGCTGGGCTCTGATGCCAGAGGACCTGAGCTCACAGTCAAGAGGTGACCCTTTCCCTATGTTATCCGGGACCTGGAGCACCAGATGTTAGACTGCAGAGAATCTTGCAGCATTCTTGGATGTATTCCACTTGCAGCCGATGACTCGGCTACTGGATCACCAATTCTACCACGACCAGGAGCATGAGGAGGATGGGGAAGAGGAGGTATAAGAGGTAGAAGGCCCTGTTTTCCTACCATGTGTATCACCTTCACCAGATGCCTTCGACTAGAAGAATGTCATGTGGGGGCTTCTACCCCCTCCAAGCAACTATTATACATGACATAAACCACCCCGTCCCATTTCCTTTATTGAGGAGATTCGGTTTGCGGATAACATTGCAGGGAGTGGTTGCATGGGCCTAAAGCTAATCACTTCCATGACCAGTGTACCCAAGGCAAGGTGGTGCCATTTTACCATAAGAAGGGGTTTGGCTTCCTAGTGGAACAAGGTGTTGGACATCAGTGCCAGTCAACTAGCCGTCGGCTTCCTTCTCATCCAGGAACTTGCATCCTATTGACAAATCTCTTGGGAATGTTCTTAGGGTGCGTGTGCCGCATCCAGCACACACTTAAAGTGACAGTATACCTGTTCTCTATTAGGTGTCTCAGTCTGAGTGCTGAACTGCTCTGTGCATAAAAGGCATCCTCCCCTTATGGGAGGTGCCTGGGCAATGTGTTCATTCTCTAGGAATGTTGCCTGTGTCCAGGTCGCACTCCTGCAGTGCTCTGCTTTAGGAAGACTGTTGCTTTGTATTCAGCATTATTCTAACATCTCTGTCTGCACAGAATCCTCTACTGGCAGTTTGTTATCCTGGATCTCTCAGGATACTACAGATCCTACCCTGGGCTGGCCAAGCCTCTCTTGAAGTGCACAGAACCATCCAGATTCCTCTACCGGCTAGATCAGCCTTCGGCTAGGGTCAAACTACCGTTATTTCCTTATTTTAGTGGCATGCGCTGAAAACTTAGAAGTTTACCCAGAAGTGAATAGCGTTATCGCTATCCGCTTCTGGAGAACGCAGCCCTAGTAACCCGATGTGTTCCATGGTTACCAGCCACACACAAAGCTCCTCTGAGTGCGCTTTAGCTGAGCGCACAGAAAACATTGCAGGCAAGGTCAACTGGGAAAGAATGTGGCATCGGGTGGAGGCCAGGCTTCTTATAGATAGCCAGCCAGCTGCAACTGAACCCACAGGGCCTGTTGGAGATCCAAAAGTTGATCCTGTTTCTCGTAGAGGGGCTGATCATCCCCTAGTTCATCCATTGTCTTCTCCAGTAGTGGCCATGATGGAGTATGCTGGAGGCAGGTGGTGGTGGAGAATGACCCTGCAGGAGTAGTCATATGACCCCCCCCAGACCATCCAGCAGCGGAGTACCACAACTAATGGAGACCTTTAGCCTGGGCAGTACTGAGAATGCATGTTGGCACACAGTGTTAATGTGAACTACAGTGTCCTTTCCTTGGCATTTTGTCCAGAGAACTTTTTTAGGTTGGTTTTCACTTCTTCCTTGGCTGAGGCCTGTTTATTTGTTAATGTTATATTTCCCCTTCCCATGTTTTGCGCCATTTGCACTTTCCCCAGCTGGATAAGCGGGCATGCATGCAGCCTTTGGGGTATAAGTCAAAGCCTTTAATGGACTTTCCACCATTAGTCTGCTGATCACTGTGGGACTTTCATTATAAATATATATACTATGTATATTCAGATATTGGTAAATGAGATTAATAGTCTGTTACAGTAAAGTTTTTTTGTACTTCACTCCCTGTGTGCTGGACTGTTTCTTAAAACAGGCACTTTAAACTGCCCTACAGAGACTTGTGAACAATCCACAGGTATGTGAC
Organism: Allobates femoralis; assembly: GCA_033576535.1. NCBI lineage: Eukaryota > Metazoa > Chordata > Amphibia > Anura > Aromobatidae > Allobates > Allobates femoralis. The sequence goes on along the minus strand of JARQOC010000009.1, from coordinate 30,348,888 downwards.
CTGATGGCCTGAGGTATATAATGCAAGACACTACACACACTCCTGTAGAAGAGGGCTGGTGCAGTGCAGTCCTCAAGAGTCACAAACAGTGCATGTTTTGAGGATTTCCTCAGCACAGCACAAGGTGCTGGAATCATTACCTCTGTATGTGATGAAATAAGCACCTGCGGAATGCTAAGGAAATCCTGGAAACTTCCCCTGTCCTAGAAGTCTCTGTGGAAGTAGCCAGGGGGAAAGAGGTACCCTCAAGCCCTTTCACCACAACTGACTCTGTGAGTATGGTGTGTTATTTGCTGCTTTTTTATGCAGATTGTGAGGTTCTACATCAAATTCTGCATGTCTATCCCGAGGCTAGCAGGGCCTCTGACAGGTAAAAAGTGCTGTGCCCATGTTCCTTTTTTAGTGTTTCAAGCGCTGACACCACTGAGGTTATAGCAGGTCCCAAAGCGGGATTCCCTGCTGCGTGATACCCGCCGTGTAACCTGCGACAACCTCAAGTAGGTCATGGGGATGTCTGAGGTTCATGAGCAGGCCCGGTAGCCTGGTGAGTGTGACAGCAGCATTAAAGCTTGCTAAGAAATAGTGTAAGAAGATTGTGTCTGTGCCAAAACAGAGGAGCTGCACTGTAAAATTGTTTGAGCCGTGTTCAGTCACTTTTGGGCCCCTTTGAAGGTGTTCTCTATGCCCCTGATTTTACCTCCCATTGATTTGAATGGGGTTCGAATGGTTGGCGAATTATTCGGTGAACATGTGCCCATTCGGTGAACCGAACTGAATCCGAACTTGAAAAGGTTCGCTCATCTCTACTGTACTTACAATATCTGAGAGCTGATGATTTGTCTGAAAGCTGAAATCTGCAACGGGTAATTTCACCAAGTTTCCAGGACAAAGCTTTAGAAGTTGCAAAAACACTTGAAAATAATGTCCCCAAATGGATAATAAAATAATGGAAAAAGACATTGATGAAAACTCTAGAAATTCTTCTGCTAATGTCATTACTTCCAGTCTACACAATAAAGCTAATGTGTGAGAATGTCGGGTCGTCTTCAGGAACGTCCTCCATGGTGACAATGTGATAAACACATTATAACATCAGGTTTAGTATTTCCCTTTGCCAGGATGGAATAGAATGCATCTATAGACGTATAAATAGGTAAACAAATGTGTAGTCATAAGAATACAAAGCAGATACTCAGGGACTTGGCTTCAACCCTAAATGTCATACTGACTGCCAATATATTCAGAATTAAGTGTCATTTACATTAAAATTTCAGCAATTATAAGTGTACTAGCTGTAGTACCCGGCTACGCCTGGGTTAATAAATAACTGATGTTAGCAATAACAAAATAGAATTTGAATATGTCATATTAATGACCCATAAGAAAATAGAAGTTGAGCTGTGATTGATTGCTATAGGCAGCCTAATAAATCTCCAACCAACAGTAAACCCTCCCCCCAGGCCGGGCAGTATATGTTACCTCACACATACACATAATAGACAGCTCATGTGACTGACATCTGCCTTAATTCCCTATATGGCACATGAGTTGCACATTGGCTGTTTTTGATCAAATGTTTATGTTTGGAAATTAAAAATAGCACACGTATGAGGTGATTTGTGCACATCTGTGTCTGTCTGTGTGGTGTGTGTGTTCCTGGTGTGTGTGTGTGTGTCCCTGTGGGGGGAGTTCTGTGTGTGTCTCTGTGCTGTGTGTGTGTCTCTTTGTGGTGTGTGTGTCCATGTGGGGTGAGTGCATATGTCCCTATAGGGTGTGTATGTGTGTGTGTCCCAGTGGTGGGGTGTCTGTGTGGGGTGTGTGTCTCTGTGTTGTGTGTGTTTCTTTGTGGTTGTGTGTGTGTGTGTCCCTGTGGGGTGAGTGTATATGTCCCTATAGGATGTGTATGTGTATGTGTCCCTGTATGTGTATGTGTCCCTGTGGGGGGGTGTCTGTGTGGGGTGTGTGTGTCTCTGTGTTGTATGTATCTCTGTGTTGTGTGTGTCTCTGTGTTGTGTGTGTCTCTTTGTGGTGTGTGTGTCTATAGGGTGTGTATGTGTGTGTCCCTGTGGGGGGGTCTGTGTGGTTTGTGTGTCTGTGTTGTTTGTCTCTTTGTGGTGTGTGTGTGTGTCCCTGTGGGGTGAGTGCATGTGTCCCTATAGGGTGCTGTGTGTGTGTGTCCCTGTGGGGGGGTCTGTGTGGTGTGTGTGTGTCTTTGTGTTGTGTGTGTCTTTGTGGTGTGTGTGTGTGTCCCTATAGGGTGTGTGTGCGTGTCCCTGTGGGTGGGGTTGGTGTTCTGTGTGTCTGTGTTTTGCGTGTCTCTTTGTGGTGTGTGTGTCCATGTGGGCTGAGTGCATGTGTCCCTATAGGGTGGCTGTGTGTGTGTGTCCCTGTGGGGGGGTCTGTGTGGTGTGTGTGTCTGTAGTGTGTGTGTCTCTTTGTGTGTGTGTGTGTGTCCCTATAGGGTGTGTGTGTGTCCCTGTGTGGGGGGTCTGTGTTGTGTGTGCCTCTTTGTGGTGTGTGTATGTCCCTGTGGGGTGAGTGCATGTGTCGCTATAGGGTGTGTGTGTGTGTGTCCCCTTGGGGGGGGTTGTGTGTCTCTGTGTTGTGTGTGTCTCTTTGTGGTGTGTGTGTGTCCCTGTGCGGTGAGTGCATGTGTCGCTATAGGGTGTGTGTGTCCCTGTGGGGGGGGTTGTGTGTCCCTGTGTTGTGTGTGTCTCTTTGGGGTGTGTGTGTGTTTGTTTGGGTGCATGGTGAGTTCCAATGTTGGGGCTGCACCTTAGTGACTATACACTTGCTGATACTCTTTGTGTGTGGGTGGTGTGTATACATGTCCTCGTGCGTGGTGAATATCCCATTTTGGGGCTCCACCTTAGTGACTATATGCTGATATGTGCTGTTAGTCTTTGGTGCTATCATTAAGCCCCTTTCATTCACAACTGTCAACTTGTAACTGTCACTTTTTCCCCATTATGTAGATAGGGGCAAAATTGTTTGGTGAATTGGAATGCGCGGGGTTAAAAGTTGGTCTCACAACATAGCCTACAATAGTGTCTGGGTCCAGACGTGTGACTGTGCAAAATTTTGTGGCTGTAGCTGGCAGGTGTCGATTTTCCACCAACACTTTCCCATTCACTTTTTCCCCATTATGTAGATAGGGGCAAAATTGTTTGGTGAACTGGAACGCGCAGGGTTAAAATTTCGCCTCACAACATAGCCTATGACGCTCTCGGGGTCCAGACGTGTAACTGTGCAAAATTTTGTGGCTGTAGTTGCGACGGTGTAGATGCCAATCTCGGATATACACACATACATACATACATACACACATTCAGCTTTATATATTAGACTAGTAAAAAGGCCCGATGCTGTCGCATCGGGAGTGCAGTGTGGGGAGTGAGGGCATGTGGGGGGGTAAGAGGGGTGAGCAGGGGCAGTGTGGGGAGGTGAAAGGGATAAAGAGCGGCAGTGTGGGGTGAGTGGGGGCATGAGCAGGGGCAGTGTGGGTGATTGGGGGGGGTAAGCAGGGCAGTGTGGGTGATTGGGGGGGTTAAGCAGGGGCAGTGTGGGTGATTGTGGGCAGTTGGGGGGGTGAGAGGGGTAAGGACTGATGAGATAGGGGGGGTAAGAGGAGTGAGCAGGGGCAGTGTGGGTGAGTGGGGGGTAATCAGGGGCAGTGTGGGTGATTGTGGGCAGTTGGGGGGGAGAGGGGTAGGCAGGGTCTATGGGTGAGTGGGGGTGGGGGTAAGCTGGAACAGTGTGGGTGAGTGTGGGCAGTGTGGGTGAGTGTGGGCAGTGTGGGTGAGTGTGGGCAGTGTGGGTGAGTAGGGGGTAATGAGGGGCAGTGTGAGGAGTGAGTGAGGGCATAGGGGGGGAAGAGGAGTGAGGAGGGGCAGTGTGGGTGAGTTTGGAGGGCTATGGAGGGTGAGTGTGGGTGAGTAGGGGCAGTGTGGGTGATTGGGGCGTAATGAGGGGCAGTGTGGCTGCGTCTGTAACATTAGTTGAGGAGGGGGGGTGGTGGTAGCAGACTGCAGGGCGGCGGGCCTGCAGGCTGCAAAGAGAGTGGGGCGGCGGCATCACAGGGAGGGCCGCAGCGGCGGGCAGCGTGTGTGCTAAAGGGGGCCGCCGATGCTGGCAGCGGGCCCTTCAGTAATAGCGGTCTCCCTGGCTGCGGTGGGGGGCGTGGAGGGTGAATGAGAGTGCGGTGTGTGTGATGAAGGCGCTTCTGTAAGGCGCTTTCCGTGGCTGCGGCGGGCGGTGGGGCTGGAGGCTGGAAACAGAGTGCGCCAGCGGCATCAGAGCGGTGGAGGCAGCAGCGTGCGGGGGTGTGAAGTGACGGGAGGCTGGAGGGAGTCGCCACCGCCAGGCAGCGGCATGGGTGTAGTAATATGGCGGCGCTTCCGGGGTAGGCATAATCTGCAGTTTTGCGCACGCGCCCTTGCTCCATAACGGCACAGTGGCCGGAAGCGCAAAACTGCCGATTATGTATAGAGATGGGGCAATTATTAAACTGGCGTCCATTCTGATCACATTAGGGGATTGTTCCTTCTATGTTATGGCTCCATTGTATGGATACAATGTCGCTCTACTATCAGCCAAATGGCAGATTTATTTGAGCGATGAAGATAATGGAGGGTGGAGGGCGCTTCTGGATGGAAAAGGACAGACATGCTGTCCACATACATTCTCATTATTTAACCCTTTGTTCATCCCTGCAGCAGCAGGGATGAACAAAGGTTTAAATGTTATTAATGGATGTGGGCAACATGTCTCTAGGGTGTGCCCACCCCCCCTAGAGACATACCACCCACTCAGGTGGGCATATAATGATGTAATTCCTGATGTACAGTAGCCGACTCCTGTCGGCTACTGTACATTTTTATGAATGAAGCCGCCGGCTCCTCTGTGCACAGCGCTCATACTATACCTAATGTATGTATAGTATGTGCGCTGTCCAGGGTCCTGCAGGCTTATACAGTAGATCTATGGGCTGTGTAGCCCATAGATCTACTGTATAAGCCTGCAGGACTTCAGACAGCGCATATACTATACATACATTAGGTATAGTATGAGCGCTGTGCACAGAGGAGCCGGCGGCTTCATTCATAAAAATGTACAGTAGCCGACAGGAGTCGGCTACTGTACATCAGTAATTACATCATTATATGCCCACCTGAGAGGGTGGTATGTCTCTAGGGGGGGGTGGGCATCCCCTAGAGACATTATAGCCACCTTTATTAATAAAATTTAACCATTTTAAACTCAGATAACAGTATGCTCATCCCTGCGGCAGCAGGGATGAGCAAACTGTACGGTAACCGGATTGCTCAGGATTACACATCCTGAGCAATCCGGTTACCGCATTGCGGTTCCCTCCACACATTTTTGATGAAGAATTTGTGGGACCGCAATTGTGTTCACCGCATCTGGATGTGGATGCGATGAACACAATTTCACTAATAAATGTGACCCCAGCTAAAGTCTAAGTTTTTAGCCCGACCCCCGGGGTGCCGCTAATAATATGAATCTGACCCTAGCCTTATATACTTTGCTGCCTTCACGATAGACATGCAGATTTTGATGCAGATTCTAAAAATATGCTTTTAGGCTAGGGTCACACTTAAAAGGCACAATCCGGTAACTGCACCCATTACCAGATGTGGTTTTACCTTGTGCCTTCATACTATCTTTTGATAGTAAATTTGCAACCCTCATTCCGGATCTGGATGCATTAATGCATCCGGTTTTGGAATATGGGTTTTTGCAATTTTAAAAACCGCATCCGGATCCAGTTTTGCAACTGGTCCGAAAAATGCAGCCTGCATGATTTTTACCGCAGACTGCAAAACCGGATGCGGTAACCGGATTGCAAATAGTGCCTATGGGCTGTGGATCTGGATGCGGTTTTGAGCATTTTTATACTCAAAACCGGATCAGGATCTGCAAACAGAACAGCAGGAGTGACCCTAGCCTGAACGTACGTACCAAGGGCACAGGGACTTACAAGCATATGGTGAGGTTACATTCACAGACAGCTTCCACCATATACTGTGAGAGTAGGCACGCATGAGAGTGTGACAAGTGGTGCCATCACAAACATTACTGCACATCAGACTCCACCCTCCATTATCTTCAGCGCTTAATTAAATCTGCCATTTGGCTGATAGTAGAGTGACATTGTATCCATACAATGGATCTATAACATAGAAGGAACAATCCCCTAAGGTGATCAGAATGGTCGCCAGATTAATAATTGTCACATTCCTTATAATTGATGAAATTTTAATGTAAATGACACTTAATTCTGAATATGTTGGCAGTCAGTATGACATTTAGGGTTGAAGCCAAGTCCCTGAGTATCTGCTTTGTATTCTTATGACTACACATTTGTTTACCTATTTATACGTCTATAGATGCATTATATTCCATCCTGGCAAAGGGAAATACTAAACCTGATATTATAATGTGTTTATCACATTGTCACCATGGAGGACGCTCCTGAAGACGACCCGACATTCTCACACATTAACTTTATTGTGTAGACTGGAGGTAATGACTTTAATGATTTTCTAGATTTTCCATCAATGCTTTTTTCCTTTATTTTATTACTAGATAAGAGCCCGATGCGGTAGGTGACCTCATAATGGGGGCGGGCTCTATTGCGTTGGGGGCAGCATTCGCCTCTCCCCCCTGTGCGGTCTCTCTCCTGCCCACTGTTTGTTCCCGTTCACTCTCTGCCCCCCAGTGCTGCCTCGTCTCTGCCCCCCCAGTGCTGCAGGGTGACCGTGGTGCGAGATGAGTGAATGCGGAGTGACTTTGGTGTGAGCTGAGGTACTGTGGGGTGAGTGCGGGGTGAGTGAGTGCACGGTGAGTGTGGGATGACTGTAGCGCGGGATGACCGTGGTGCCGGTTGAGTGCAGAATGACCGTAGTGCAGGATGAATGAATGCGGGCTGACCATGGTGCGGGCTGAGTGAGGACATGCTGAGTGAGGGCAGGCTGTGGGGGGATGAGTGAAGGTGAGGGGGAGTGTGAGCGGGCTGTGGGAAGGTGAGTTAGTGCAGGCTGAGGGGTGAGTGCGGGCTGCAGGAGGCTGAGTGATTGAAGGCTGTGGGAGGCTGAGTGCAGGCTGTGGGGTGGAGCGAGTGCGGGCTGTGGGGGAATGAGGGAGTGCGGGCTGTGGGGCAATGAGTGGGTGCTGGCTGTGGGGGGCTGTGAGTGCAGGCTGTGGGGGTGTGAGTGCAGGCTGCGGGTGGCTGAGTGCAGGTTGTGGGGTGGAGTGAGTGCAGGCTGTGGGGGGATGAGTGAGTGCAGCCTGTGGGGGGCTGTGAATGCAGGCTGTGGGGGGCTGTGAGTGCAGGCTGTGGAGGTGTGAGTACAGGCTGTAGGGGGCTGTGAGTGCAGGCTGTGGGGCTGTGAGTGCAGGCTGTGGGGGTGTGAGTACAGGCTGTGGGGGTGTGAGTGCAGGCTGTGCGGCGGTGTGAGTGACTGAAGGCTGGGTGAGTAGGGGCAGTGGGGGGGTGAGCAGTGGGATGGAGTGGCTTCAGTCCCCCTCCTGTCTCCCCTCTCCTCCACGCTCTGGCTCACCTGTATTCTTCTTGCGAAATTAACGTGCGGGGAAAAGACCTATCAGAGGGTGTCGCAATGGGCGTGGCCAAATGTGGTGCACTGATATGGTGGGCATGTTCTTGGTCATGTCCTTTGATAGCTCCGTCCCCGCGAGAAGTTCCCGCGAGAATTGCAGCTGCGAAACTCTGAGGACTGGAGACCCGGCGGGTGAAGGCCGGAGGGCGGATAAGAGACGGTGGACTGGGGACGGAGCGAACTGGGGACGGGGCGGACTGGGGACAGGGTGGACTGGGGACGGGGCAGACTGGGGACGGGGCAGACTGGGGACGGGGCGGACTGGGGGCAGGGTGGACTGGGGACGGGGCAGACTGGGGACGGGGCAGACTGGGGACGGGGCGGACTGGGGGCAGGCTGTGTAATTTCTGTCTGCAGTTCAGCTGATTGGGGTGAAATGTGAGTGTGTGGTGGAGTGGTTATGGGATCACTTCCGGACGCCATATTATCACACCCGTTAGGGTGTGAGGGTGTACATGCGGCGGAAGTGACATATGCGGACATCCAGGAGGTGCCAGCTCTCAATTATATAGATTAGATCTATTTGAGGACATTTTGTTCAAGTGTTTTTGAAACTTCAGAAGTTTTATCCTGCAAACTTGGTGAAATTTCCCGTTGCAGATTTTGGCTTTCTGCAGAATCATCAACTCTCAGATATTGTGGATAGAGATGAGCGAACCTTTTGAAGTTTAGAGTCGGTTCGGTTCACCGAACTTCTGAACCTCATTCAAATCAATGGGAGGCAAAATCAAGGGCCTAGAAAACACCTACAAAGGGGGCCCAAAAGCTGCCAAACACAGCTCAAACCATTTTACAGTGGAGCCCTGCTGTTTTGGAACAGATATTATCTTCCTACACTTTTAGGCTAGGGTCACACTTGCAGATTTTCCATGCGTTTTTGAGACTTGCGTTTTGTGAAAACTCATGCAAAAACGCATCCATAGGCCCCCATGCAAAAACACATGCCCCAATAGCAAAAAGGCATGTCTGAATGTACCATGTGTTTTTGGGATGCGTTTTTGGCTCAGCACTAGAGATGAGCGAGTACTAGAATGCTCGGGTGCTCGAAGCTCGGGCCGAGCATCCCAAGATACTCGTGTACTCGGCCCGAGTACCGAGCCCAATGTTATCCTATGGGAGACCCGAGTATTTTTCTGGCATGACCCCCGGCAGCATGGAAAAACCCTAAAAATGTCACACAAGTATCAGAACAGTGATGATATGGGAACAGCATGGGGAAGACCCTGGAAGCATTTCAGACCCCAAGGTCACTGCTGGGAACAATGTTGTCAGACTATTACGCCACTTTTACGGACTGTCAAGAAAATGTTACAGAATGAAACCAAAACGGATTTTCATGGAAAAAATATTAAGGCTCATACCCACTTGTGAGACAGAGATGGTGGATGTTAGTTTTTTGGATTATATGAAAGATTTTTTTTTTTTTTAATTGTGTGGCACTCCCATGCCCCTGGGAAGAGATGTAAATGAAGGCCTCTTTAAATAATGTGCCCATTATAAGGAAGTGGGTCTTTTGTAGCATTGCCCTAGGCAGGGCTGCCAAAAAATGTATGGCACTATGATGCCCCTGGGAAGAGACATACATGAAGGCCTCTTTAAATAATGTGCCCATCTGTCACCTGACCTTCCTTCCCACCCACTTTCCTCTAAACCCCACCACCCCTTGCCCGCCTAGAGTCCCGGGCTCCGGATTGGGTGCTGTGCTCCTGTGGGTGTGTGTGTGCTGTGAGGGTGTTTGGTGCACAAACTGTCTATCTTTCTGCCTGGCTGCAGTTCCCTATGTGGCCACCCTGGTCTCAGGGGCGCCACACTTGCACCTTAACACTTATATATTCAGTCCTATTATCTTCACGCAGGGCTTTTGGCATTCTTTCAAATTTGTTGAACACTATGGCAAGATATTCCTCATGTTTCTGTGGAACTTCATCCTTACTGTGAAGTAGGTAGATGACTGTATATCTGGAGTAGTCATCAATAAAGGTGATTAAATATCTCTTTTTGCTTGGAGTTTTCACACTCATTGGACCGCAAACATCTGTGTGTATCAAATTCAGTGACTGTGCAGATTTAGTGCAGCTTACTTTAGGAAAGGATTTTCTGGACATTTTCCCTTGAAGACAGCTAGTGCATGTCATCATTTGACTACATTGCTTTATTTCAATGACATTTTCTAATTGACCTAGCTTCCTTACTGCTTCTGGGTCTCTGTGCCCAAGGCATCTGTGCCATATTTGGATACAGTTCTTATGCAGATCTTGTCTAGCACTGTACACTCTTTCTTTGCATTTTAGCTGATAAAGTTCGTTTTTGGATCTTTCCTTCTTCAAGACTGTGACCCTCCTTTGATATAATGCAGCTGTACTCTTTAAAAGTAACTACATTCCCCTTTTGCGTAAGCCTCTTTACAGACAGAAGATTGCTTTCAAGACTGGGAACATAGAGGACATCCTTTACTGTGATCTTTCTGCTTTGTGCTGACGAAACTGGACTCCTTCTGAAGTCATATATTAACCATTAGCTAAGATGACCTTTTCTGACTTGCTTTCATCAAGGTCAGTGAAGAAATCCTTGTTATTTGTCATATGGCTACTAGCACCAGAGTCTATACACCATATATGCTTTGCAGATGAGCCTGTACTGGTATTAAATGCAGCTTCAACACATGCAGACTTTTCCTTTACAGCTGTTTTCACCTTTTGATCACTCTTCTGCTTTATAAGCTGACTCATTCTTGCTTTCCATATTCTGCAGTCTGCTTTAAGGTGGCCGGGCTTTTTACAGACAAAACATTCCCGAATTTCCCTTAGATTGCTCTTATATTTAGGAAAGCCCTGTGTCTTTAATGCTGTCTCTGCTTTAGAGTCATTACTGCTGCTTACATTCTGCATTTTTGCGCTTGAATTCATCTGCAAGCTTGCCTTTGACATATTCTAGTGTGAGCTCATCATCTGGCTGCGCATCTAATGCAGTGACAAGCAGGGCCGGCCTTAGCCTAAATGGTGCCCTGTGCAAAACTGCCTTTTGGTGCCCCCATCCTATTGATTTTTGTACCCAGTTTCCCAGGATACAAATGGGAACAGGACGACATTTTTTATATTCTAAAATAATTAATTTATTCACATATATTGTACAATAAACTCTTCCAAATTTGTACCCAGGAATCTGCAACTCAAATTCATATTAATTCCACTATGTCTGAATTTACACTAAAAGGGATAATGTAATTCTGTATATTTATACCGTATCCATGGATATTACTGTACATAATGGGTGGTACATGTGGATCTCACCAATAGGGCGATGTGTATCTGAAGAATGAGGCGCTGACGCTCTATGTGGAGATTGATGGGACTGTTCTGTCATCTCTTGGCTGAGAGCGGCGATGTTCCTGGCTCTATTGATGGGGTCAGCATCTACTATACGTTTCTCCCAAATCCTGTAGATCTGCCATAAATATACAAAACTAGAAATAGACCTGGTGCTATTGCATAGGGAGTGCGGTGAAATGAACAGGAGCCGTAGAAATAGCCACTGAATAGTGCAGTCTCCAGAAAGTACACTGCTGTTGCAGGATTTATATGTTGTATATGGTGGCTCATTGGTTAGCATTGTATATGGTGGCTCAGTGGTTAGCACTGTATATGGTGGCTCAGTGGTTAGCATTGTATATGGTGGTTCAGTGGTTAGCACTGTATATAGTGGTTCAGTGGTTAGCACTGTATATGGTGGTTCAGTGGTTAGCACTGTATATGGTGGCTCAGTGGTTAGCAATGTATGGTGGCTCAGTGGTTAGCGCTGTATGGTGGCTCAGTGGTTAGCACTGTATATGGTGGCTCAGTGGTTAGCACTGTATATGGTGGCTCAGTGGTTAGAACTGTATATGGTGACTCAGTGATTAGCACTGTATGGTAGCTCAGTGGTTAGCATTGTATACGGAAGCTCCTTGGTTAACACAGTATACGGAGGCTCAGTGGTTAGCACAGTATATGATGCCTCAGTGGTTAGCACTGTATATGGTGGCTCAGTGGTTAGCACAGTATATGGTGGCTCAGTCGTTAGCACTGTATACAGTGAAGGAGGAGGAGAGTCTGTATACTGATCACTATATACTATATATATACACGTGTATGGGGAGGAGGAGAGCCCTGATCACAGGAGCTGACAGTCTTTGGACACAGGAATGATACAGAGCCTGTATACTGATCACTATATACTATATATATGTGTATGAGGAGGAGGAGAGCCCTGATCACAGGAGCTGACAATCTGACCACACAGGATGATAAAGAGCCTGTATACTGATCACTATATACTATATATACTGTACAGGTGTATGAGGAGGAGGAGAGCCTGTATACTGATCACTATATACTATATACACACTGTACAGGTGTATGAGGAGGAGGAGAGCCTGTATACTGATCACTATATACTATATATACACTGTACAGGTGTATGAGGAGGAGGAGAGCCTGTATACTGATCACTATATACTATATATACTGTACAGGTGTATGAGGAGGAGGAGAGCCTGTATACTGATCACTATATATATATATATATATATATATATATACTGTACAGGTGTATGAGGAGGAGAGCCTGTATACTGATCACTATATACTATATATATACTGTACAGGTGTATGAGGAGGAGGAGAGCCCTGATCACAGGAGCTGACAATCTGACCACACAGGATGATAAAGAGCCTGTATACTGATCACTATATACTATATATACTGTACAGGTGTATGAGGAGGAGGAGAGCCTGTATACTGATCACTATATACTATATATATATATATATAAATATATATATATATATATATATATACACTGTACAGGTGTATGACGAGGAGGAGAGCCCTGATCACAGGAGCTGACAATCTTAGGACACAGGAATGATAAAGAGCCTGTATACTGACCACTATATACTATATATACACTGTACAGGTGTATGAGGAGGAGGAGAGCCTGTATAGTGAGGCAGCAGCCTGGACTCAGTAGTGACAGGAGATGAGGATCAGTGATCTGGAGGCCTTCCTTCCTCTCAGAGCTCGGTGCTGGGTCGGTGCTGTGTGTGGCTGAGAAACCTGATACTGAACAGAGCTCCCAGCACTAAAAGTTTCTTATCTCAGAGCCGGCACCATACTGCAGGGCTGAAGATGGCAATTAGCAGTGACCTCCTCACCTCCATAGAAGAGTCCTCGGGTGAGGGGACGCTCCTCCATTCTACACAGGCTGGAGGCCGAGAGGAGACTTGATGGTTCTGGAGAGAGGAGGGGCGGTGTACTGCATGGTTCATCTTCGTTCTGCTGAGGTACACTGTGCTGTACACAGCACAACAGAATGAGTGCTTTCAACTTAAGATTTGGGCGCAGGAAGGAACAGCGAGGCCCCTGCAAAACACAGTGACTGCTGTCTCTCTGCAGCGCCCCCTGGAGCGTGGCGCCCTGTGCTGCCGCACAACTCGCACATGCCTAGGGCCGGCCCTGGTGACAAGTGTGTCATAACTTTTTGGGAGACCACTTAACAGTAGTGCAGCAACATGAAAGTTTTTAATTTCTTCTCCAATATCCCTGAGACGCTCCACAATCTCTTGGGTGTTTCTTATTTAGTCCTGCATATTCTGGCCATCAGTTAGCTTAGACTGGTACAGCTGAAATAGAAGGCCTCACACTATGGGTGGGCTATCTTCTTAAGTGTTTGCTGCCAAATTGGATGCTTTGTCAAGGTGTGTGCACCCATTGGTTAAGAACCACACTGACACTCAGTCAAGGTAGAACTCATGACAAGCCTTTATTAGAGGAAGCAATACAAGCTTATATGCAGTCATGGCCAAAGGTTTTGAGAATGATACAAATATTAATTTTTACAACGTCTACTGCTTCAGTTTTTCTAATGGCAATTTGCATATACTCCAGAATGACATAAAGAGTGATCAGCTTAACAGCAATTACTTGCAAAGTCAATATTTGCCTAGAAAATGAACTTTAACCCCCAAAACACATTTCAACATCATTGCAGTCCTGCCTTAAAAGGAGCAGCTAACATCGTTTTAGTGATTGTTCCATTAACACAGGTGTGGGTGTTGATGAGGACAGGGCTGGCGATCAATCAGTCATGATTAAGTAAGAATGACACCAATGGACACTTTAAAAGGAGGCTGGTGCTTGGTATCATTCTCTTCAGTTAACCTTGGTTATCTCTAAAGAAACACGTGCAGCCATCATTGCACTGCACAAAAATGGCCTAACAGGGAAGAGTATCGCAGCTAGAAAGATTGCACCTCAGTCAACAATCTATCGCATCATCAAGAACTTCAAGGAGAGAGCTTCCATTGTGTCAAAAAGGCTCCAGGGCGCCCAAGAAAGACCAGCAAGCGCCAGGACCGTATCTTAAAACTGTTTCAGCTGCGGGATGGGACTAGCAGCAGTGCGGAGATTGCTCAGGAATGGCAGCAGGCTGGTGTGAGTGCTTCTGCACGCACTGTGAGACTGCGGAGACTCTTTGAGCAAGGCCTGGTTTCAAGGAGGGCAGCAAAGAAGTCACTTCTCTCCAGAAAAAACATCAGGGACCGACTGAGATTCTGCAAAAGGTACAGGGAGTGGACTGCTGAGGACTGGGGTAAGGTACAGGGAGTGGACTGCTGAGGACTGGGGTAAAGGTACAGGGAGTGGACTGCTGAGGACTGGGGTAAGGTACAGGGAGTGGACTGCTGAGGACTGGGGGAAAGGTACAGGGAGTGGACTGCTGAGGACTGGGGGAAAGGTACATGGAGTGGACTGCTGAGGACTGGGGGAAAGGTACAGGGAGTGGACTGCTGAGGACTGGGGGAGAGGTACAGGGAGTGGACTGCTGAGGACTGGGGGAAAGGTACAGGGAGTGGACTGCTGAGGACTGGGGGAAAGGTACAGGGAGTGGACTGCTGAGGACTGGGGGAAAGGTACAGGGAGTGGACTGCTGAGAACTGGGGGAAAGGTACAGGGAGTGGACTGCTGAGGACTGGGGGAAAGGTACAGGGATGGACTGCTGAGGAATGGGGAAAGGTACAAGGAGTGGACTGCTGAGGACTGGGGGAAAGGTACAAGGAGTGGACTGCTGAGGACTGGGGGAAAGGTACAGGGAGTGGACTGCTGAGGACTGGGGGAAAGGTACAGGGAGTGGACTGCTGAGGACTGGGGAAAGGTACAAGGAGTGGACTGCTGAGGACTGGGGGAAAGGTACAGGGAGTGGACTGCTGAGGACTGGGGGAAAGGTACAGGGAGTGGACTGCTGAGGACTGGGGGAAAGGTACAGGGAGTGGACTGCTGAGGACTGGGGGAAAAGTACAGGGAGTGGACTGCTGAGGACTGGGGGAAAGGTGCAGGGAGTGGACTGCTGAGGACTGGGGGAAAGGTGCAGGGAGTGGACTGCTGAGGACTGGGGGAAAGGTGCAGGGAGTGGACTGCTGAGGACTGGGGGAAAGTCATTTTCTCTGATGAATCCCCTTTTCGATTGTTTGGGACATCTGGAAAACAGCTTATTCGGAGAAGAAGAGGTGAGCGCTACCACCAGTCTTGTCTCATGCCAACTGTAAAGCATCCTGAAACCATTCATGTGTGGGGTTGCTTCTCAGCCAAGGGAATCGGCTCACTCACAGTCTTGCCATGAATAAAGAATGGTACCAGAATGTCCTCCAAGAGCAACGTCCCCCAACCGTCCAAGAGCAGTTTGGCGCCCAACAATGCCTTTTCCAGCATGATGGAGCACCTTGCCATAAAGCAAAGGTGATAACTAAATGGCTCAGGGAACAAAAGAGAGATTTTGGGTCTATGGCCTGGAAACTCCCCAGATCTTAATCCCATTGAGAACTTGTGGTCAATCATCAAGAGACGGGTGGACAAACAAAAACCAACAAATTCTGCCAAAATGCAAGCATTGATTATGCAAGAATGGAAGAATGGAGAATGGAAGAATAGACGGCGATCAGTCAGGATTTGCTCCAGAAGGTGATTGAGAGCAGCCAGGGAGAATTGCAGAGTCCTGAAGAAGAAGGGGCAACACTGCAAATATTCACTTGCTGCATTAACTCATTCTAACTGTCAATAGAACCTTTTGGTATCATAATATGATTGCAATTATATTTCTGTATGTGATATAAACATCAGACAAACACAAATAAAAAGCAGAGGGAGTAAATCATGGGAAAATATCATTTTGGTGTCATTCTCAAAACTGGATCTACCCCTGTAACCTCTACCTGTCCCTGCATCTTCCTATCTGATCCCTAACCATCCCTAGCTGAGCTAAAGGGGACCTATAATGAGGGAGAAAAATAAGTTGTATACTTACAAACTGTCTCCAGTTGGAGACTGGAAAGATTTGCTCTATTGTGGGGCTGATCATGTGGTACTGGCCGACTTCCATATGCGCACTGCGCATGCGCTAGAGCTGGCCGTACCACGTGATCGGCCCCACAATGCACCGGGCCGGATATGACATTCTGGCCTGGGCATCACATGATCCCAAGAGGCGGGAACTTCAAAGGAGACATCACACAGCCGAAGGGGGAGCGAGGACGCCCAGCGGGGCATGTGAAGACAGTCTCTAGCACTCCTAAGGGGTTAACCTCTTTTCCCAAGGCACCAATTAGATATTCAAAGCACCTGTCTTTAGTTATAAGACTGCTAATCCATTGTTCTCTGGTATCAGCCGATGAGGAAAAGCCCAGAACGACATCAGGCAGTTGCATTAGTGTTAGGACCCAGTTAATAGAGATTGCCGCAACGTGGCAACTGGGTGAATTATCGATTTGGCCATTTCCATAATACCAAGTATCTCTACTTTTTCATTATCATTTTGTCTCTATTTAGAAAAAATCTATGTCGAGTGCAACTATTTATATTTGAAATAGGTCTAAAATAAGACGTAGAGTAAAAAGCATCACGTTATGACAGCATATTCTTAGTTTCCTATCTTTATTCAAACAAGAGCAGGTGTATGGTCACCTCTACGTATGTGTTCTGTAGAAGTGATGTTCAGATGGCAAGGTCCTCAGGTACACTGAGGACCTTGCCATCTGGCCAATCAGGTGGCCGCTAGCGATTACGTGATTGTGACATGGCAGCATCTGATTGGCCAGATCTCTCCCAGCCATCTAATTGGCTGGGAGAGTGAAAGGTCCTTTTCCATGCATAGATGTCCATCGGCCGGTCCCGGTGCAGCCGTCGGTTAAGGTGAGTATCCGATTTTTTAATTTTGTAACCACTTTTCATCTCTTTTACAGGACTTTTGCAGTGTCTCTATTGATATTAAACACGTCCTTTTCCTTTGGCACTGGAGGAGTTAATGTTAGTCTCTGTTGCCAGCACGCTAGCTGGGCCTTGTCCAGGTGAAGCCACTCTGTGATTACCTCTGCCTTTATAGGATCACAGGGTTCCAGCATGCTTTGCTGGAGATTGATCTTCATTCCTGGCCAAGCTCCTGAGGCGTGAGGAGCTCTGTGGAGAACCTCTTGCTGTCAAGCCGTCTGCTGTCTGGTGAGGTGTCAGCAGACGTGAAGTAGCTGTTCTGTTGTTCTTTGTCTGTCTTCCCCTTCCCTCATGTCTCTTTACTGTCGTGAATGGGACTAGTGCCCCCGCCGACCATCCCTAGTGAGGGAGGTCTTAGGTATCCTGTTCGGCAGTGAGGTGAAAGAACTCGTATAGGGACGGTAGGGAGATCAGGGCACAGCCGCAGGTGAGTGCAGGAGGTCACCTCTCCCCCCTCGTTCCCTATGAACACGGCCCTCCATTGTATTTATCCCTTTGGTGTTTCCCTGTCTGTTGTTTTTTTGTTGTTGGGCACCGGACATCGTTGGTCCGTACACCACTGTCACACACGGTTGCTGGACATCCCCTTAGTCCAAGCGTGACAGTGAGGTCATGAAGGCTGGAAGACTATGAATTGAAGTCCGTCCGTCCATCCATTCAGAAGCCAAGAGGTGACGTCAAGGCAAAATATCGGAGTCAACAAGTCGGCTCATCACAAGGTCTATGAGTTGTGACAAACACGGCAGTGGAGGCGGCTCGTCTACTTGTAGTAGTGTTCCCCTTTAAGTACTTAGTGCCCTCTAGCTATTGGCTGGGGATGCTACCAGAGTAAGCGCAATGCCCCTTTAAGAGTCGTGGAGTGTGTGCTCAAGAACTAAGTGTACTCCCAGGAGACCTGCACAGTGTGTATAGGCCCTGGTAGCAGAGAGACAGAGGGACCGGAGTAGAAGCCGCAGTCTGTGTCCCGGCCACGTGGACTGCATTGTAGCCGGCGGCGTAACAGTGTTCATCATTATACGCTCTCCGCCCATGTGTACACACAAATGACCTCTGACCTGTAAATACTTACAGTACCTATTAGTGATGGTTTAAGCAAACATTCAGTCAATAACGCACCTGCCAATTATCGCTATGCTCGAAGGAGAACAAACAAATTATAACAATAAACCCTATACACATTTTATGTTACTGGCTAATGAGTGGAATTTTCTAATTACTCATGCCCCAAAGGTATAAATGTAATAGGAAGGTATGAAAAATGTCAATTTCCACCCAATAAAATGTAATCATTGCCGATGAGGAAGCAGGAAAATGTGCAACTTATACTTAGCTCCCAGAAAAAAACTATCAACAGCCAGAAGTGTAACTACAACAGGTGCAGGGGTTGCAATCGCACCCGGGCCCTGGAGCCTAGGGGGGGCTTCAAAAGTCCCTTTGGCCCATACAAAAAGAATAATGCACTATCAACAGCATCAGCCTTTACTTTAAAGCTCCCATACATTCCCATTCTCACTATAAAAGGAACATAATATGGATATATTGCCAAGTCAGATTTATTCCAATAAATAAAAGGTCATTAAATGTGTATAATCACAATGGAGCACTCATTCTATATAATAAAAGTAAAGAGTATTTTTATTAATTTTACTTCAAAGTTACAAGATGTACTAAAAACATAAATGAGGAAAAGATTAAGAGGAAATCCAAGAAAAATAATCCTCGGGGTTTGGAATTATATCAATGCATCCACATTCAGTACGTAATTGTGGCGCCCCTAGAGTCCGGTTGCCACAGTAATATTGCCTCCTTCACAAGGGTGATGTCATGTTTGGGAGCAGGAGGAGATCCCCACGCGAGGTAACCCCACACATGCATTCATCAGTCCTGACTCCGGGCCAGAAGGGGGAGCTCTACACCCGAATTCAGGGGAGCTGCCATGGCTCTAGCAAGGAGGAGGGGTTAGGAGTAGAAAAGTGCTGGAAGGGGAAGGAAGAAGTTAGTGAGTGAGTTAGTCGGAGGAGTTGAGGAGTGTAGGTCATGGGGAGTGGAGCTGTGGAAGAGCTCACCCCAGGTAGCGCAACGGAGGACTCCAGAGTCCAGGGTTGTTCGGGCACTGCACGTCCCGGCAACCGAATCTGGAGGACAGGAGACTGCACAACAGCGTATTGAGAGCCCAGAACTGCCATCAACATAGCAGTGTCCGTTATAGGCTTGTACTGTGTGCCATATGGGAGAAACGCGGGCAAGAAAGTAGGAAGCGGATCGCAGAATAGTTCACAGGCATCTGGGACCCAAATGGAGAAGCGCAGTGGGCAGGCCTCCACACCCACCTGGCGAGGTGGAATTGACGCACATTTCTGGTACAAATGTATCCAACTAATAAGTGATGCAACTTAATCTATACAGTCAATAAATGGAGCAGATTTATCATCCAGCATAAACGTCTGAGATTAGGAATCACACAGAAAACTTTTCATACAACTGCACCACCACCGTAGGGTAAGTGTAAGGAAAGGGGTGGACACACCGTGGGCTGAATTCCACTGGGAGCAATGTGAGTCCAGACAAGGAACTGGAGGTGCTCGCCGGCCGGACGTTCTATGTGCGTGATCAGTGCAATGAATCCAGTAGAGGAAGCGGCACCCCTCCATGATAAAACTTCTTTATTGACACAAAGTTAAAAACTTTACATGCAGTTAGTGGAGCGGGGAAGAGGGAGTGTCGGGTAGCCACCGGGACTACAGCCTGTTTCATGCAACAGCACTTCTACGGGTTAGCCAATCATCGTAAGCATAATTGTTTTTAATTTTTATTGCAATTTCATAGGGAAATTACCTTTAGTGTACCAGTATAATATGCCTGTAAAGAAGAGGAGTTCTATCTATAGGTAGAAAAAATCCCCTAGCCTAGGGGGCACCAAGAGACTATGTGGCCTATAGAAAAAGACTATGCTATTATAGATTTGCAATAATTGGGGGCCCCAGTGGGGCTTTTCCATCAGGGCCCATAAACTTCAAGTTACGCCACTGAGCCCCTGAATATGCTGCACATGCACATGAGTTGTGCATATCCTGCGCTACACCTACTCCTATATATCCCTATATGACTTTTGGACTAATAAAGCACCCCAGGGGTCTGGTTGCTACAATGGCATTGCCTCCCTCACAGGGGGTTATTACACACCTGGAAGCAAAAAGGGAGTTCTCTATTCAGGTGACACAGCATCCAATACTTTCCTGTCTCCAGACCAGAAGGAGGAGCTCTAGAACCCAATTTAAGGGGAGCTCCCCTATATAAATTCTTGCCCGGAGGTGGGGTTAGTCAGAACAGCCATGGAGTGAGTCTGAGGAGGAAGAAGAGTAGAGTCTGGGGAGCAGAGCGGTGTCATGCTCACCCCAGAGGAACAGCGCCAGAAAACAAGACACCGGAGTCCGAGGCTGTTCAGGTACTAATGGCCTAGCAGCAGAAATCCAGAGAGGTAGGGGATTCCAGGTCCCCTGGGCTACCTAACGCCTGGAGCACAGTAGCATACTAGAGTCCTGGGTCTCCACTGAAGAACAACCCCTGGAATAGGGCTCGCGCTGCCTGCTATACAGGTACAGACAGAGGGAGAGAGAGGGCCGCAGCACAGCTTCATGCAGCAGCGGGGACTCGCAAGTGGAAGCGCAGTAGGGAGGCCTCCAACACACCTGGCCAGGTGGATCTCTCCTGATTGCTTCCAGGTTGCCAGAGTCTACAGTGACATCTAAACCAGTGCTCCGTGATTGTACCTGTGACAGACAAGTAATGGTAAAGGAAACGTTCATTGCTGCATGCTTCATACCCTCCATCCCGCACCTTACACCTTTATTACACCCACTGCCCTGGGGATCCACTCTGCCCGTGGAGAGCCACTGCCTCCATCATCCTTGGAGGTTCTGCAGCAGCGGTGGCCACCCATAGCCACATACTACGGGTGGCGTCACAAATAACTCCCTTATCCATCACCCCTTTCCCTACCAAGACAGAATTCCCCCTTGAAAGCTCCCCCCAGGGCCACGGAATCGGGTCTCTACCCCTGTGACTCCCCGGAACTGTTTGATAGCCCGGTTCTGAGTATCCCATACCCTGGGGTGGGTCACTTACCAAAAGTAAGAGAAAGTCACCATACTTCTTAATAGCTCTGATTTCATTTTTTTTTGCAATGTTTACCTGCAGATTTGATTTTTTTTGCAGCTGAAGGAAGAAGTTGCAAATTTACTTATTAGTTAAAGGGATTGTCCAGGTTTGGGATGAAAGTCTGTAGTCACTCTGTGGGAAGCCACGCTGGATAAACTGATTGATCACTGTTAAAGGGGTTGTCCCCAACTTGGACAATCCCTTCTCATTTTCCATGTTCACGGCCATAAAAATAAAAAAGCCTATACTCACCTCCGATGCCGGGGCAGCTCCAGCGATGTCAGAAGTTATGTGACACGCGAGCCCCAGCACGAATCACCTCTCCACCATCGGATGGTTTCAATAATTAACAGGAAGTGAGCACTGCGGCTGCCGACCACTTCCTGTAGAGTACTATTGTGTCCGAAGGCGAAGAGACGGAACTAGTTGGTTATGGGGCTCACATGTCATACCAATGTCTCATGGGTCAAGAGAATGCTGGTTTTGACATTGCAAGAATGGTGCCGGCACCGGAGGCGAGTATAGGTTTCTTTATATTTATGGGGGTGCACATGGGGAAAGAGAAGGGGTTGTCCAAGTAATAGACAACCCCTTTATGCTTCACCTATTAATGATTATGGTTGAAAAATCCATTTTTGGCAACTTTAGTCTAATGTGTATGGGTGCATTTGGAGCCAAGATGAGGTAACCTGATTGCAGGGCAATAATGGTGCCGACACCGGAAGTGAGTATAGGTTTCTTTATATTTATGGGGGTGCACATGGGGAAAGAGAAGGTTTTTCAAGTAGTGGACAACCCTTTTATGTTTCACCCAATTACTATCCGATATAGTTGAAAACATCCAGTTTTTTCAACTTTAATGTGTATGGGTGCATTTGGAGCCAAGATGAGGTAACCTGATTGACTAAGAATATGGAATAATCGGCCCTAAAGAAGGAGCAGATAGAACAACACAAAGACGGACTTTCGTTTTGCTAGAAAAAAAACAGGTATTTCAACTTTACAATCCAAAAGTGCAAACATACAAACCATCAGCAATAAAAATGAGTCACATGAGGGTGGTAACAATCTCGGTGAGCAGAAATACGTCAAATGCAGGAAATTGTGACGCTTGTAGCAAGTCAAGAAGAAAGTTCCCTCAGAAGCAGAAGTTTATTGGGGACTTAACTTTCTCTGTACATTATGAATTGATTTATGACCGATGTAGAAAGTCACCGGGATCTGTCCACAGCTGCTGAAGAATTAGGAGCCTTCTACGTTGTGCCGCACACAGGAGAATTGAACCAGGTGAGCACCGGATACCATACCGGATCTCAAAAGAAGGAGGTGAGTGAAGACCATCTCATTAGATGCACTAGGTCATACTTCTTTGAAGGCTTTCATATGGCAATACATCATTTTTGCATCCCATTAACAACTGTGAGACCAAGATCTCCATTGATTCTATCACTATAGAACCCTATACCAACTAACATACAACAGGTAAGTACTGAAGAGTTTTGGTGAGACTGGTCCTACTCACTATTTCAGTCTCCATTGTCATTTCTCAAGGATGAGGTCATCAAATTTGTAAAAAAAATAAAATAAATCAAATTCTAGTTCACTAGTACAAGTTGATTGTGCGTATTGGGCTATTTATGTACTTATGGTGAATATTTTTGTATTGATTGTGTTTCTGGTGCTGTAGTCATGTATTTTTTGTAGTACCTGTGATGCATTCATGTACTGATGGTGGTTTTGGAGCTTTATTCATGTACTGATGGTGGTTCTGGTGATGCATTAGCTCTGGTGTTTATTTTTGTATTGATTGTGTTTCTGGTGCTGCAGTCATATATTTTTTGTAGTACCTGTGATGCATTCATGTACTGATGGTGGTTTTGGAGCTTTATTCATGTACTGATGGTGGTTCTGGTGATGCATTAGCTCTGGTGTTTATTTTTGTATTGATTGTGTTTCTGGTGCTGCAGTCATATATTTTTTGTAGTACCTGTGATGCATTCATGTACTGATGGTGGTTTTGGAGCTTTATTCATGTACTGATGGTGGTTCTGGTAATGCATTAGCTCTGGTGTTTATTTTTGTATTGATTGTGCTTCTGGTGCTGTAGTCATGTATTTTTTGTAGTACCTGTGATGCATTCATGTACTGATGGTGGTTTTGGAGCTTTATTCATGTACTGATGGTGGTTCTGGTGATGCATTAGCTCTGGTGTTTATTTTTGTATTGATTGTGTTTCTGGTGCTGTAGTCATGTATTTTTTGTAGTACCTGTGATGCATTCATGTACTGATGATGGTTTTGGAGCTTTATTTATGTACAGATGGTGGTTCTGGTGTTGTGATCATGTACTGATGGTGGTTCTGGTGTTGTAATCATGTACTGACGGTGGTTATTGAGATGCATTCATTACTGCTGGTGGTTATAGGGATTTTATTACATTTAGAACCTATGGAAACTGGGTATTAATTATTGCAGGCGATAGTGTAACTTGAAGTTTATGGGTCCCGATGCAGAAGCTTCAATGGGACTCCTGAGTTTCATGTTATGCCACTGCCTACTGTCATGAGCTGTTAACCTCTATAATCAAATATTACATTGAGTAATGAGTCTAGACCTTATATATTGTCATAAGATTGGTCTTTGGTACCATACATTTTGGAAACAAGAATAATATTATGTTTGGATTTGATGATCCTTCTATCTTGCTGCACAATAACCCAATAAATCTCCTTTTCTAATTTGCAGGTTCTCACACTTAAATTCCTTTTAGAGAAATGGAAGTAAAACATCCCGGAAGACGATTCTTCACCATGTACCACGGGACAACGGTAAATGCAGCTCAAGGTATCATCAATTATGGATTTCGAGTTTCTGCTGGTGGAATGTTGGGGACAGGAGTCTACGTCAGTAGAGATGTAGAGAAGGCTTCGAGATATCCACTAAATTCAATAGAACCGAAGGTCGTATTGAAGCTTTCCGTAAGAGTGGGAAAAGTTAAGAAGATTGACAGCCAAGATCACCCCATGCGGCTCACCTGGCACGATAATGGATACGACTGTGCTTGGGTGCCACCAAATTGTGGCATGGTGAATAGTGAACTCCAAGAAAACTGTATTTATGACCCTTGGAGGATTAAAGTGACTGACATTGTGAGTGGTCCTCCTGAACATATCAATGCTTTAAGAATCTTACTTTCCGCAAAAAAATGAAAAGGGAAAAGTGTTGGACGCCCGACTAAGTGTAGAAAAAATCATCCTGAGGGTGTGAAGACTTTGGCTTCAGAATGGAGGTGTAGTAAACTGTGTGATGTTGCCTTTGTGCACCAAGAGTTGCCTATCCTGAATTTTGAAGACCGTTGGCTGAAAGTGAGCCCATTTTTCCCATATAAAGACCAACCACCCCCAGTAAGGCCTTATATACAGCATTCTAGAATATTGTATATAAGTCCCCAGGCTGATCTGTATAACATAAAATATAGGTTTTATTATACTCAACTACAGGGAGGTCCAGCCCGATGGGCATCGGTAGTCTTAATACGGCGCCTCAACCACACAGTCTCTTCCATCATTCTCCTGTGCACTTCTCTCTGCCCTTGCTGTAGTGTGTATGGGAGGGGAAAGATTAAAGAACCTTCGGAGGACACTGTGTGGATGACCTAGAAAGGATCATCCACATAGCAGATAGGACGCACCGGATCAAAACCAGCGACACCCATCGGACCGGACTGCCAGGGGTGCATCAAGCCTCCCTGCCGCCTGAGCATGTCCGACTCCAGCACCGCCGCTCTCCTGCAGCTTTTGAGAGCGGGGAGGGGTGCTGTCCGACTCCAGCACCGCCGCCCTCCTGCAGCCTTTGATGAAGGGTGGGTGGTGCTATCGGGTTCCAGCACCGCCGCCCTCTTACCCGGTGGCACTGCGGCAGCCCTGATCACACAGGAGGCCGATTTGTGATGCTGGTGCCGCCCCCTTCTCCAATGCCGCTCTCCCCGGCTGCTGCCGCTTGGTACTCAGGGCTCACACTGTCCAATGGACGTTGCGGCCCTGCGGACTGCCCTAGGAGTAAAAGAAAAGCTAGTTGTTGCATTCTACAGATCAGCGTGTGGACATATATGTAGTATTCTAGAATACTGTATATATAGGCTTACTGGTGGTATCAGGTACGTTGCCCTAAATCATTCCAATTATGTTTAAGATTTAGTGCAACTGATCTCCCTCTTCCTCAATTTTCTGTGCCACTCCGGTCCTCTTTTGGGTCATGTGACCTGGAAACAGACTTACCGGTTCACCCAGGAGCTTTCACAATTTAGGTCTATGGATCTGCGCTCTTTGGATACGTAGAGTCACATTGGTGTAAGGAGCGGCTCCCCCACAATGGACCTCTACTAAGCTAACAAAGGAGTGGAGCGTTCACGTGTTCCAGAAGAGGACCGGAGAGATGATGGAAACCAGGAAAGATGGTGATCGAGATAAGTATTTTAAGTCACTTATTCTACATCTCATTCTACTACATCAGGAAGCATTAGGGAAAAATGTAATAAGAATCAGAAGCAACAACGCACAGTTGGGTCATGAGTCAACGTTCCGTCATGAGAACGTGTAACCAAAGGATATCAAGAGGATTCCGATTATATAACACAAGTCACTGACCCAAATTAGATGTTGCCATTTTATATCCATTGATCGTCCCATAGATTGTCACTTCATGTTATTTTGTGTTTTTATATGGATGTCCTCACTACACGCTTCTAACATTGTGATATGTGGCTGTTGGGTGATCAATCATTCTTCCTATATATTTAGATTATTTTCTTATTTCCTACAGCCTTTGTGATTGTGCATCATGATGACGCCGTAGGGTTATAAGTGTTCATTAAATAGACAAAATCTCAGATTTCCAACTTAGCCATCAGTAATGTTCCTTGGGCTTCATTGACTTTCCTATGTTCATACCATGAAGAACACATGTAAAATGTCTTGTTTTATTCACCATGAACTCTTTGGGTTTTACAGGTAAAAGTTACTGTAGTAATAATGATGAAACACAATGATAATAGTAATTATGATGAGAATAAAATATGAATCAAATCAGAAATCGACTCTGATACATAAGTGTCCAAACACGCAGAGTGCCGGTGCTATCATCATCGCATGTTACTGTATACAGGGCTATTTAGCTGGAGACAGAGCCCCTGCTGACCAACATCCACTGGCGAAACCACCGGTGATAACCATGTAAACACCAAAACTGGACTATAGTGCTATGATCATTGCATCTTACTATATATTGGGCTATTTAGCTGGAGACCGGTCAGAGTGCCCCTGCTGACCCACATCCACTGGCGAAACCCCCTGTGATAACCATGTAAACACCAAAACTGGACTATAGTGCTATGATCATTGCATCTTACTATATATTGGGCTATTTAGCTGGAGACTGGTCAGAGCCCCTGCTGACCCACATCCACTGGCGAAACCCCCTGTGATAACCATGTAAACACTAAAACTGGACTATAGTGCTATGATCATTGCATCTTACTATATATTGGGCTATTTAGCTGGAGACCGGTCAGAGTGCCCCTGCTGACCCACATCCACTGGCGAAACCACCTGTGGTAACCATGTAAATACCAAAACTGGAGTATAGTGCTATGATCATTGCATCTTACTATATATTGGGCTATTTAGCTGGAGACCAGTCAGAGTGCCCCTGCTGACCCATATCCACTGGCGAAACAACCTGTGATAACCATGTAAACAGCAAAACTGGACTGTAGTGCTATGATCATTGCATCTTACTATATATTGGGCTGCTTAGCTGGAGACCGGTCAGAGTGCCCCTGCTGACCCACATCCACTGACGAAACCACCTGTGATAACCATGTAAACACCAAAACAGGACTATAGTGCTATGATCATTGCATCTTACTGTACTATATATTGGGTAACTTAGCTGTGCCCCTGCTGACCCACATCCACTGGCGAAACCACCTGTGATAACCATGTAAACACCAAAACAGGACTATAGTGCTATGATCATTGCATCTTACTGTACTATATATTGGGTAACTTAGCTGTGCCCCTGCTGACCCACATCCACTGGCGAAACCACCTACAATAGGCACTTAAAGACCAAAACTGGACTATGGAGTAATAGCCGGATCTGATGGATACACTTAGTGGAGTGTACAGATGAATCACATATTCTTTTCCATTACATGGATGGGTGGGTATGCGTCGCTTACCTGGGGAAGAAATGGCACCAGGATGTACTATTGGAAAAAGACAAACCAGCGAGGCAGTGTGATGGGAAATGTTCTGGAAACCTTGGCTCCTTGCATCACATGCAGGTGATGTGTGTCCCCCTGCTCCACATTGTACAGACCTAGTAACTCCCTTCTAGGTATCTGGATTCCTAATGGCAGCATGTTTCTCAGCAGGATAACGGTTGATCAGGACAGAGATCATGGGGATTTAAATAAAAAGACTCAAGGCACTTCCTAACACGCAAATGTGAATACTATGCATACTAAACATGAAATATATTACAACAAATAAAGAAACAGTTGTACTTGAAATGCTAAGGCATGTTAATAATGAATATAGGAATATGGACATGCATTACTGCTAAGGAAATACATTAAAAAATCAAGATACTTAGCATATAAAAAAAGCCATTTTTGTGTGAGCCCAACAGCCAACATCAAGGCGTATTCTTTTTATTATGATTGTGGGGTCATGCCTTCTGACTGTGCACACCTCTTCATTTGGCCTTACGCAATTTGAATTATTTATTAGCAGGTTCCTATTCGCCCATAAATTGGAAGTTTTTTTTTTTAACCCTAATAGAGGCATTAAATTAGATAGGGATCTAGTAAAGAGATACTTCTTGATGTTGGCTGGTGGGCACATATAAAATTGATCTTTTTAATGCTAAGTATCTCATTTTTTTCATGTATTTCCTTAGCATTAATGCATGTCAATACTCCTATATTCACTGTTTGCATGCCTTAGCATTTCAGAGTGCAACTGTCTCTTTATTTGTCATAATAGAGATCAAGCTGATGGCTTCTCTCCACGTTAACGGATCTCAACCCAATCAATAATCTATAGGATGTGCTGGATAAACAAGTCTTACCTCTTGATGCTGCACCAACCAATTTGCAGGTTTTATGAAAATGTCTTAATGCCATATGCATAGGACACCTGCAGGAGTCTTGTTCACTCCAGGTCTAGGTCACAGCATTTATGGCAGCACAAGCTGCAAAATATTAGGCTGATGGTTTTACTGTAATGGCTTTTTGATGTATATATCTTCTTTTGTTAACCATTGTCAGAAGGTCCTACTCCGGTATCCCACAATCAACAGAGCGAGAGAAGTGTGAACAGTCCTAGAACCTTTATTGTATGCAAACTGAAAGCTCCATAAAGCAATCCACCACACATAGGATAAAATAGTCCAGGAACACGGATATAGTCCAGTAACGAGATGAATGCCCCAGGAGATGAGTCACAATCATCTGCTTATGCCAGTGCAGCTCCAGCTGCTTCTTCTGTATAGGGCTCCTCCTGCAGTATATTCCAGGGTAAACAGGGTTTCTACAAGTCTCTTTGGGGAGCTGGCCTCAGCCTCAGCGTCCCACACAAAGAATCAATCTAAGGCTACGTTCACACGTGGTGCTTTTTGCTGCCTATTTGGCAGTGGCGCTACTGCATGCCAACATCGCGCTTTTCTCGGCGCGCTTTTCCTGAGGCAATGTTAACATGTAGCCTATGGGGAAAGCACACCAAAAAAATGCCAAGAATTGGTATGTCAATTCTTTTTGCGCAGGCGCTTTTGCAGTGTAAGCGCCCGCGCAAATATACGAGACAAAATGCGGCGTCTGCACACCTTAAAGCCATAGCTTTTCCTGGAAGACGTAACCAGCTTTGTTTTGCACCGCTTTTACGCGAGCGCTCAAAAGTGCTGCACAAAAGCAGGAATAAGCAGCTATTACGTTGCGTGTGAACGTAGCCTTAAAGACCTCCCTGTCCTCCCCCAGCCACCTCCCTTTATCCAGGGGCAGGCAGACAGGTCGTTGCCTCAGCTATTCAGGCACTACAGGGGGTGATTTGAAGCATTTTCAGTGTCATCTTGATTGGACAAGTCAGGACATGTCAACAAGTGTTCATCAAGATGGAAAGACACATCTAAGTGATAACTGAGCTAATTTGATTATCAGACCTTCTGTGGTGTAATTATGACTACACAGGAAGGGGGAATATATAGAATGATGCAGAAAATAGGACAACCCCTTTTGAATCCACTTAAATAATAGACTCTGTACTCACCTCCCGTGCAGCTATTGGTAATCGCGGTGCAAGGTTCACTTGATGTTGAGATGTCATAAGAGCTCCTCGTCCAATCGCCACCGGCTTCCTTCTCTCCACCTCCTAACCAAACAAGCTATCAATTAGAAGTGAGTGGTAGTGCAGGGGCGGAACTACCGTGGTGCAGCTGGTGCAGCTGCACCAGGGCCCCGACTGGCTAGGGGGCCCCCAGCCGACCCCCGCAAGCCGCCGACAAAGGAGAGGAGAATCAGGCAAGGGAAGCAGAAGGCTTCCTGCTTCCCCTGCCTGATCCCACCCCCCCTCTCCTCTGCCCTTCCGGCTCCTACAAGCGCCCGGCGAGGCTCACCAGGTAGGAGAGCACCGCGCCTTCGGCTCCCTGCAGCTTCCAGCGGCTCCCAGCAGCACACTTCCCCCCCGGACCGCGCCGTCGCCCAGTAGCACCCCCCATCCCCCCGTTCCTCACCTGCACCAGGGCCGCCGGGGGTGACGGTCCGCCCCTGTGGTAGTGAGTAGATAGCTTGTTATGTCTGAAGCCGAGGAGCAGATAAGCAGTGGTGATTGGACGCAGGGTGCATGACGTCACAATGTCACGTGAGCCCCGAATAGCGGTAACCAACAGCACTGAAGTGGTGGCTACACGGGAGGTGAGTACAGAGTCCAATATTTTTAATGGGGGAAACAAACCGATTCAGAAGAGCTTGTCCTAGTAGAGGAGGACACCTTTATATGATATGAAGATACAAGGTCTCGCTTTCATTTTGCTATGGGAAAATGTCGTCAGCATTTTATCTTTGATCTTTCAAATATGACAAACCTTTGTTATGACTTTACAAGCACAAAAATAGTAACAATAAAAAGTGCCGGAAAAGATCTGATTCTGGTGCTGCCTCTCGAGGAAAACACCTTAAGAAACTGTGACCGCTTACATTTCACTGCACATTCTGCGTTGACCAACATAAGACACCCGAATCTACAGACGGCAGCTACTTCATAGTCAACTCCAACCTAATGAAGAAGGACAACAAAGTTGGGTGAGTACTGACCACCATGTTGTATGTTGAGAAATGCTAAAATACCAGTAATTCTATACTGCCCACATGCTGGACACTATTGGTGCCTAACGAAATCCATTGAGGTCCTTCAGAAGTCCGTCATGGGGTTGATCATTTTACCAAACGGCCCGGTCTGAGATTACATCTGTGTACAGAGACTCAAGATTTGATGTCATCAGGAATATCTTGAGTCAGTCATTTCCAGTTGGGCTGTTCACTTCATTGAGGTCCACCATTCATATCAGTCTACGCTATTGATGGGGCAAAGAGTCTATAAATTACTATACACATTTGAACCAATCTAAAGTTAGAAAATGAACCTATCTTGGAGCATGAAAGGAAAGGACAGCACACAAAGTTCATAGAGATCTTGAAGACTCAAGAGCTGTAGGACAACAGTGTCTCCTGGTTGGAAGGGTTTGGAAAGGTCCATTAACGAGACCTTTGACGACACCTTGTTTGAACATACTGGTTTGGTTAGGTAGAGAGGACTTACAGGTTTCCTTTAAAACACGTTTTATGTAAGAATGTTTCAATGTTAAACATTTTTTATATTGTTTACCCCTTGGTCGCCCTTCTGTACTTGGCCCCTTGACTGTGAGACAACGCTGTCTTCTTTTCGTCACCGCCTGACCACCTGCTATCCTTTGATTACATTATTTCTTCTGATCCTGTCATTGCTTCTCACTTTGTGATTCTGACCCAGCATTTATTCATTCTTTAATCAAATGGCTTCACAGGCCAGCAGCTACTCAATGGACGCAACCCAGGATCCCCTGCAGGGAAGGCTACATGCCGCTGCAGGTCTAAAAGTGTGAATACCAGGGATTGAGCGAATAAAAAAGCCAAGAAGCCAGCGCTGCCTAAGGTTAGCACGCAATACAAAAAGTGCATGTGCACATAATTTCTAACTGTACTTTAAACTGAGACATTTGGCAAACAATTGATCAATTCTTTGAGCTACCCCGCCACGTCACGGCATTCTCAGATGGGGCAGTCCTACTCTACAGTTTTTAATTCGCTGTGCCATTACGGCCTCCTGAATGCATTAAAAGCAGAACCATATCAAATGCACACGTACCTGAAGCATTACTGAACTACTCCCATGGCGCCAGAAGCGTAGATAAAGGCAGACCAGGTCCAGACATGACATCCGGACATTATCAGATCTGACCCCCACACTGCCCAACCAACAACCATTGAGAATGCCGTGACGTGGCGGGGTAGCTCAAAGAATTGATCAATTGTTTGCCAAATGTCTCAGTTTAAAGTACAGTTAGAAATCATGTGCACATGCACATTTTGTATTGCGTGCTAACCTTAGGCAGCGCTGGCTTCTTGGCTTTTTTATTTGTTACAGGGATTGAGCGAAGTCTGTCCAAAGAGCCTATTTGATTTTATTGATTCCTAAAAGGGTCTCTGTGACCAGAATTTACCTATGAAACCATTGAATTATAAGACTTATTAGTTATCGGCCTTAAGCTCAATCTCGAGCCATTGCGACTTGATGGATAAACGCTCTGGAGGAAGATCAATCAGCCTAGATAGGTCTACCATTTTTAATTGTTCCTGATAAGGACAATGCAAGGTTTGGATTTGATGATGCTTCTATCTTGATGCTCCATTTCCTTGCAGGTTCTCACACTTGAATTCCTTTTTGAAGAAATGGCAAACAGATATCCGGGACACAGATACTTCACCATGTACCATGGGACGACTGTAACGGCAGCTCAAAGTATCATCAACAATGGATTTCGAGTCTCTGCTGGTGGAATGTTGGGGACAGGAGTCTACGTTAGTAGAAATATACAGAAGGCTTCAAGATATCCAATAAATGTGACACAGGCTGATCAGAAAGTGGTTTTGCAGCTTTCTGTAAGAGTGGGTAAGGTCAAGAGGATTGACCGCGCAGATCACCCTCTGCGGCTCACCTGGCACGATCATGGATACGACTGTGCTTGGGTTCCTCCAGGATGCGGCATGGTGCCAAGTAACCTAGAAGAGGACTGTGTTTATGAGCCTTGGAGGATTACAGTGACCGATGTTGTGAGTCGTCTTCCTCAACATGTTAATACTTTAAGGCAATTAATTGGCAGAAGATGACGACCTTCTGGACCTGTGCCATTAAAATGAGTCTAAAGTTGAAGTCACACGGCTGTATGACTCACGTGAGGAGACCCAGGACCAGCCACTGGCTCTCCTGACCTGAGTGTGTCAGCTTCATGTATTTCTATGCAGGCCAGGGGCGGACCTACCGTGGTGCAGCTGGTTCAGCTGCATCAGGGCCCCGACCAGCTAGGGGGGCCCCTCAAGCACCAGTAGGAGGCCCTGCACAGCCGCCCCCCATGACCCTGTGACAGAGGAGAAGAGGATAACTGAGGGAAGCTTCCTGCTTCCCTTAGCTGCTCCTGCCCCTCCTCTCCTCTGCCGTCCCGGCTCCCAGATCTGCAATGCGCGGTGCTCGTATGAGACGCCCACAAACCCCCCCGCTCCTCAACTCCAACTGCCAGCACCCGGTATTTCCCCCCCTCACTCCTCACCTCCAACCGCCAGCACCAAACCCCCCGCTTCTCACCTCCAACTGCTAGCACTACCCCCCCGCTCCTTAATAGCTGCACCAGGGCCCACCAGGCTCAAGGTTCGCCACTGATGCAGGCGCCAGGCTCCATCAGGAGCGCCATGGCTGGTCTGGGCGTTTTAATGTGATTTTTGTTCGAGTGATGCGACTGTGTGGCTCCAGGCTAAAGGGAATTCTCTAAAGATGAGTAAACTGATTTGGTAGGAGGCGGATTGCAACGCGCCCTACCAGCGGTCTTAGAATACTGACTTGGCTGCTCAGCCAAATCTATTTGCTTATCTCCCGAATGCTCTTAAACCTGGATGTACCCTTCAATCTATGTGATGTTACCAACCTACTTAGAGTCGATCATCTTAAGGTTGAAGACCATTGGCCTTAGTCAACAGAGAACAATACCAACCTCATAGCAATAACCATAAAATATTACTAATCAAAAACCTCACACTGCCTCTACATATATGTTACTTTAGAATTCTTAATCATCTTAAAGATTGTCATTTGATTGAAATAAAATTAAATCATTGTTTATTATTATTCTGTGATTTTCATTGAATGTTTGGATGTTATATACAGTTTGCACCTGTTCACACTTGCATGTTAGGAAGTGATGTTAGTTTTCTTATTTAGATTATGGGACCGTGTGTTCTAATTGTGAATGCCTCCATCAGCCTAAGGTGACTTTAATTCTCTATTAGCAGGTTCCTATTCACCCATAAATAAGAATTTTTTTTTTTACCCAGTGAAAGGCATTAGCTTAGGTAGGGACCACGTAAAGAGATACGTCTTGACATTGGCTGCAGGGCTCACATAAAACTGGTATTTTTATATGCTAGGTATATCAAATGTTTTTCATTTTTTATATGTATTTCCTTAGCAGTAATGCATGTTTATATTCCTATATTCATTGCTTGCATGCCTTTGCATTTCAGAGTGCAACTGTCTCTATATTTATTATAGTATATGTCATGTTCAGTATGCACCTGTTCACACTTAGACAAAACCACAAAAACATCTCCGCTACCAAAGTAAGTCGCTATACACCTTATGTCAATTTATTCTATAGGTAGGGGAAAATAACAGACCCATTATAAGTGGACCAATCGTATTTGAACTCTCACACACACACAATTTCCCGAAGGGGAGAAGAAAACGATTTTCGGTCCACTATTATATTAACAAGTACGAATTTTATTAATAAACAAGTGTGGTACAAAGGTAAGGAAGGGTGATAATCCCATAGCACAAAAATCATACAGGTACATGAGGATTAAATATTATACATTATAGATATATATACAATACAATATGTGTCCTGTGGATCGGTTTGGGACTGTTCAGTAAATGGTAAAGTGACCAGCCTGTCTCCTGCTGCTTTATTCCTGCTGCACCACATCTACTATAAGGTTTCCTGGGAGCCAGCCCTGGTTGGCAAGGGTGAATCATCTGCACCACTGTCACCATCTATCTCGCAGGGACCCCCTGCAGTGCTGGCCACATCCTGGCTGATCCTCCCAACTGGCGTCACAAATTTTCTACTTCCTTTTTATTTCATTTTTGCCTTTATGGACTCTGCACCCCTTATACAGCAACCCCTGGAGCCAGAACCAGCACTGCTGAGATGGCCACCCCTGTGATATAGCAATCCGGGTTATACCCTGCCTCAGCAGTCTAAGTATCCCGGTCCTTAGCACTCAACAATATGAGTAAGGACTTGTTCCGAAACGCGTAATGCGAGGTCATGAAAGTCTGAGAAATATGTTTATGTGAATTCCAAATAATGACACAGGCGCTGGATACTTCATGGTTATTCCCTTCGATCTGTCGGCAGCTCATCTACTGTTTATTGATAGGCAAAGAAGACTTAAAAATCATCTCACCTGGCGAACAAGCATTTTACTCTTTAGATTGGAGATTTCTGATCCGATGAACAAGGAACAGTCTTCCCTTATTTTTTAATGTTTTTAGATGACTCAGATATAGATTACACCTAGTTAATCAATAACCCCTGTAAAAATGTATCCCATGCACTTTATCGGGGAAGGGAATTTCCAGCTGTAAATAACCCCTGCATTTCCTCTAACCTAGCGCTAAAGATTCCACTATAATGTATAACCTATATGATAGGCTCAATGCTGTTTGTCTGTACCGGGTGCCATTCAGAAGTGTAACCCACAACTATAGCATGCAAAATTAGGGGTTGCAATATTTCCCCAAGATCAGTCTTATATCCATACAAGACTCCAGGAAGAATAAGGAATCCAGGTAAGATAGAGGTTCGTTACATAGCATGATTGGCCAAGGGCTTGGGTGACTCCTGTTTTCTGACCGGGAGTCTTTTTGGAATTGTATGCAGTTTTAGGAGCAGATCTGTCCTTCCCTGGGTGGCCAGGATTATTTTGAGTCATTACTGGGTTTAAGATAAGATAAGATAAACTTTATTGATCCCGGAGGAAATTACAGTATTACAGCAGCAGAACAAAGATCAAGAACATTTCACACTTTACAAAATAAGTCTATATGGACAGCAGATGCGGGTAGACTGGTACATGTACCTCACCTATTCCCCCCATACACATAGAACTTCACTTAGTCTTGGGATGCTTTACACTTATACATTTGTTAAACATCCCCACAGCTGTCGGAACAAACGATTTTCTGTATCTTTCCTTTTTACACCTTAGTTGGATTAGACGCTTGCTGAATGTGCTCTTCTGCTTCGCAAACAGTTCAGAGAGCGGGTGTGTATTGTTGCTCATTATAGCCTTGCATTTCTTATTAATTCTATCCTCTAATACCTCCTCGAAAGTCCTAAGTTGTAGACCCACCGCCGCACTAGCCTTCTTGATAAGTTACTTGGTACAAAGCAAAACTATCCGAAGGCGTGTGTTCATGAGACTCCTATTCACATTGCTGGACTCTAGTTGGTGCTATTGATGCGAGGCGCAGTACTATCCACCTCAATGCAGTATACAGTGGTTTGTGTCCGCGAGCTCATTGCACACTGTCAGGATTTAGCACTCTGCCATTGCAAAGGCTTTTCTTCTTAGACTGGACAACCCCTTTCATGTCATGAGTTTTGTTCATATTTGCTCCGATACTGTGGAAAAGATCTTCAAGTTTAATACTCCATTGTAAACTTCATTATAAATGATTTATTGTTGCAAATTTTGGGTCTGAGATCAAAAATTTTCCATGGAGAACACTCGCCCTCCTTTCATTTATAGTCGTACCTGGACCCCATATTATTCTGGCAATATTATATTTAAAAACATTCTTAACACTTTAGGTACCGTAATGGGGGCATTTCAGGTAGCAACAGGCATAGTATTGTTAGTAGTGTTGCTGTTGATCACCCTCCAGGGCAGTGGGACACTCGGAACCGGGCCTTCAGTTCTCTTGGGGTTGTCAGGGTGACTCACCCGACTCCATGACCCCGGCGGTGCCAATTAAATTTGGGAAAATAGTTTATATGGTGAATTAATTTGTGACGCCACCCGTGGTTTTTGGCAACTAGATGGATGGCCGACGCTGCGATTCAGAACCACTGGGGTGGTTGGTGGCGCAGCAGAGTTGTTGTCGCTCTCCACGGGTAGAGCTTAACCCTAGGGCAGATGATGGAACAGTAAATCAAGAGCTGATGTTGTGCAGGGCAGATGTCGTATCAATTAATTCAAGGACACAGCAGGGTGCAGTCTTAGATTTTACTCACAGTTCCAGGTTACAACGGTATGCCAGGTCATAACAGCCCGCTGAGCACTGAGTCCTCTGGAGAAGGGATCCAGCCATCTCTCAGATAATATGGTAACACTTAACTGGGACCCCCTTCTAATGTCCACTTTCTGGGTCGTCTTTCTGCGCTGGCCTTGCCCTCCTGCCCTGTGCCTCACACACAGCGCTCTGAGGTGGTGGCCGCAGGGCGATGTCCCCTCTATCCCCTTGGTCCTATATGGCCACCTTTTCAGCAGGTGTGTGTGGATGTGGCTATGGTACCTGAAGTCACCGCAGCCTCTGGTTAGCTAGCTGAGTATTGCAGTCTTCCACTAGTCTAGGGCCGGCCCCCTTCTGCGACCTGGTTCCTCTACCTGACTCCTGTCACAATCAGCATGGATACGCATGCCATGGGTGGACTCCTCACGTCCCATGCCCCTGGGACCCCTTATTTATCTCTGGAGCCCCTCTCTGACTCCGCTGTCACTTTGGTCTCTTTCTCAGGTCTTGGGATGAGCTCTCACGACTGGCTCCAGTCCCTGGGACGTCTCCCTCTCAGTCCTGTGGCAGGCCACTCTGTCACTCAGCACTCCCTCTTTCTAGATGTATCTACCAGTCCTTTTTTACTGTCAGTTACGCCCTGCACACCTGTGCGTCGTTCTTCACTTCATTCGCTCCTTCCTAGGTGCTCCCTTAAACTACATTCTCCACCCAACCCCTCTATCTTGGTTCCCCCCTCCAGACAGGATCAGGGACTGTGCTCTCCCTCAGGAGCAATCTCACTCTTACCCTTACTTGGAGAGGTGTAGTGCTGGCTATGGGTGTCTGGATACCGGTCAGTGTCCCCTCCTTACCCGAGAGTGGGGCACTACACCTGTAGCTGAGGTGCAGCACCTCTGTGGCCACTGGATCCTCAGGGGCGCAACAGCTGTAAAGCAGAGGTCCCCAACCATTCTGACCTTTAAAGCCACATCCAGCTCTGAGAGAGCGTCACGAGCTGCATCAAGCCCTGAGCGTTGCGAGCCACATCCAACCTTGAAAGAGAGTCATGAGACACATCAATCCTTGAGAGAGGGTCACAAGCCACATCCTGCTCTGAGAGAGGGTCTCGAGCCACATTCAGCTCTGAGAGAGGCTTGGCAGCCACATCCAGCTTCAAGAGTGGGTCATGAGCCATATCCAGTCCTGAGAGATGGTCACAAGCAACATCCAGCTCTAAGAAAGGGTCATGAGCCACATCCAGCTCTGAGAGAGGGTCATGAGCCACATCCAGCTCTAAGAGAGGGTCACGAGCCACATCCAGCTCTAAGAGAGGGTCACGAGCCACATCCAGCTCTGAGAGAGGGTCACGAGCCACATCCAGCTCTAAGAGAGGGTCACGAGCCACATCCAGCTCTAAGAGAGGGTCATGAGCCACATCCAGCTCTAAGAGGGTCATGAGCCACATCCAGCTCCGAGAGAGGGTCATGAGCCACATCCAGCTCTAAGAGAGAGTCATGAGCCACATCCAGCTCTGAGAGAGGGTCACGAGCCACATCCAGCTCTAAGAGAGGGTCATGAGCCACATCCAGCTCTAAGAGGGTCATGAGCCACATCCAGCTCCAAGAGAGGGTCATGAGCCACATCCAGCTCTAAGAGAGGGTCATGAGCCACATCCAGCTTCGAGAGAAGGTCATGAGCCACATCCAGCTCTAAGAGAGGGTCATGAGCCACATGAAGCCTTGAGAAAGGGTCACAAGCCCCATCCAGCCCTGAGAGATGGTCATGAGCCGTATCCAGCTCCCACACCCCTTACATTAGTGACTCCCAGAGCCCCTATTAGCGATATAATGAAATCCAAAGCTTTTCCGCAGAACTCACTGAGGCAGTATAGCGAGATCCAGCGGTTCCTACCTTACTCCCATCCAGATCTGCTCTTCCATGTTAGGCTACTCACAAGAGTTATCATTTAGAGACCGGCTCTTCATAGCTGTTTGCTAGACCCGGTGCTAATACACCCAGCACCTAAAGCCGTGATCCACACATTATAACTCCACAAGCCACATGTGGCTCCCGAGCTACAGTTTGGAGACCCCCGCTATGAAAGCAAAGGGATAAATGTTTGAGCGCAATCTCCGCAGTCTTCAGGACTAGTTGTCATGATGTTTTTGACAAGATGGTTATAAAAGCGTATAATTTAAATCAGAAAAAACATAATCTGTTCGTCCGTTGATGTCATAATATTGTGTTTGGCCTTTGACATTATACATTAAAAAAAATACAATATACATTTGTATAGTCTGCAGCATAATGATACTCTGCAGAGTGATTGTATGGGACTGGAACAGGCCATTATATGGCAAAATTAATGGATCATGGTTTTCTTTTTCTTATATTACATGAACAATTTAGGGTAACTGGATTTGTGCTAGAACAATAGTAATGACTGATGATGAAGGTTGTCTTTCAAGGACTAATGATGAAGGTAATCTTTAAAGAAGTGATAATGAATGTAGTCTTTCAATGACTAATGAAGAATGTAGTCTTACAATGACTGATGATGAAGGTAGTGTTTCAAGTACTGATGGTGAAGGTAGTCTTTCAAGAACTGATGACGAATGTAGTCTTTCAATGACTGGTGATAAAGGTAGTCTTTAAAGGACTAATGATGAAGGTAGTATTTCAAGGACAGATGATGAAGGTAGTCTTTAAAGAAGTGATGATGTCAGTAGTCTTTCAAGAACTGATGATGAATGTAGTCTTTCAATGACTGATGATGAAGGTAGTGTTTAAAGGACTAATGATGAAGGTAGTATTTCAAGGACTTATGATGAAGGTAGTCTTTAAAGAAGTGATGATGTCAGTAGTCTTTCAAGAACTGATGATGAATGTAGTCTTTCAATGACTGATGATGAATGTAGTCTTCCAATGACTGATGATGAAGGTAGTGTTTCAAGTACTGATGGTGAAGGTAGTCTTTCAAGAACTGATGACGAATGTAGTCTTTCAATGACTGGTGATAAAGGTAGTCTTTAAAGGACTAATGATGAAGGTAGTATTTCAAGGACTTATGATGAAGGTAGTCTTTAAAGAAGTGATGATGTCAGTAGTCTTTTAAGAACTGATGATGAATGTAGTCTTTCAATGACTGATGATGAAGGTAGTGTTTAAAGGACTAATGATGAAGGTAGTATTTCAAGGACTGATGATGAAGGTAGTCTTTAAAGAAGTGATGATGTCAGTAGTCTTTCAAGAACTGATAATGAAGGTAGTATTTCAAGGACTGATGATGAAGGTAGTCTTTTAGAGAGAGTGATGTTGCATGTAAGAATAATTCCCAAAAAAGTGAAACTTTTAGCTCCAAGAACCATTTCCATTAGTCTGTCTTAGTCATCCCAGACATTGGTACTGGCAGCTCTAACTAGACATAACGAGTATAGACTACTCTGCCCCTTGAAATAAGCCTAAATTAGATATTAAAATGAACCTTAGAGTTATAATCCGACAACGCTTTTATGACGGCATCACCCATATATTTCCATATCCATCTCGTTTAACAATTTTTTCAAAGTCCAATAACCTCAACTATGAACCAGCACGCACGGCCTCCTTGTCAGGGAGGGAACGTTTCTGGGACAATTATTGACAAACAGCTGGTTTAGACGCTGCATCTCAGAGAAGACGAAAGCACTTGAGAAAGCCGTCTACTTCTTCCTCCACATTTTCAATTGACCGACGCTGGGGATCACCAGGACCTGTCCACAGAATCCACCTCTTGGCCATCGCCAATCCTTACGAGGCCTCTACATTCTTGTGCTCTCAGTACAACAGAACCAGGTGAGCAGCGGCTGCCATATCCAACCGGACACCACCCTACATATTACTACAATCACTTAGAGAGGGTGATTGACAGTGTTGACCCAAGTCAGTATTAGTCTGCATTGATTCATTTTGTTGAATAAGTCATTTGAAGGGACTGTCCCTTTTTTGATTTATGGTTCCTTGTGTTGCATTAACATATCCAAGCACTGCTCACCATTATTTTACGCTTCATTATGATCATGCTAATACCAGGTATTCATGTATTTGTTATACTGTATTGCGCTACTTTGCTACAATTCAAACTTTCTCATAAACAGTGATGTCGATATAGTTACTTACTAGAGATGGATAAATTTGCCGAGAAATTCAATTCGGCAAATCAGAGCAAATTTATTATGGGAATTCGATTTGTATCTAGGGTATCTGAGGCGAGTTCAATAATCCTTATTATGCTATGAGGTCTCTTGAGACACCGGAACATAATCACCGCTCACTTGTCACGGTGACCTCGCAACCCTTTCTCCTCGTCTTCCCAGCCACGTGGCACCTTCTCCCTACTTTACTCTAGGGCTGCGGCTTATGCTGACTTTACCGCTGATGTCCCACCACACCGTGCTGTCGTAGAACATATTGTGACAGCAAGAGGTTACAACACGTCTTACCCAAGTCAACTGCCTCAAGTGGCATACGTCATAATGTCACAATGTATGCCATAATGTCATGATGCATACATATATCTAGGTGCACTGGATACGCGGCCAAGAGTGAAGCAGGTCAAAAGAGATGTGTGCAATGGTGAAGTCAGAAAGAAGAGGCACCAAGGACCAGACAGAGGTCTGGTGGGGTAGCTGGATAGGTGAGCTGTGAGGAGCCATGAACTGGTCCTTTTTTAATCATTGACTCTTCAATGTTTCAGTAAACTGGCCGCCATTTGTCTGGATTTGAGCAGAGTCAATTGCAAAGAATCAGTATTCTGTAGGATAACAATTTTTGGAAAATTTGAAGGGAATTCAATTCCACTCAAATATATTTCCTTGTGTCTATTAGTTACCAATAAATTCAACCCATAAATATGGCGTAAGCAAGAATTCTCAAATCCTTATCATATTGAATTGCGCCTCGGGATACGATACAACAAACATTCCACGTTAGGTTATGGATTCAACTTGATGGGACTTAAAGCCTAGTTTCAATCTTAAAAACTATGAAACTATAACATTTACAGATTAAAAAATGTGATATATAAAGCTGAGTGTATGTATGTGTGTATGTATCATAGTCTCACCCCTTTATAACCATGCCCACTTTATAGCCCCACCCCTTCATAATGCACAGGATGCATATGGCTCCGTCCTCCAGTTAGCCCCACCCCCTTCATATTGCACATTATGCATATGGCTCCACTCCCTCCAGTTAGCCCCACCCCTTTGGAATACACCAGATGCATATAGCTTTCCCATCCAG
The DNA here is from genome assembly GCA_033576535.1 of Allobates femoralis. Lineage (NCBI taxonomy): Eukaryota > Metazoa > Chordata > Amphibia > Anura > Aromobatidae > Allobates > Allobates femoralis. Next base: position 30,306,867 of record JARQOC010000009.1, on the reverse strand, counting down.
TTAGTCCCAGCCATTCATAGCCACATCCCTTTAGTATGTGTCGGATACGTATGATTCAGCCCCTTCCCAATAGCCCTGCCCCTTTAGAATGAGCCAGATTTATATGGCTCAGCCCCCACCAGTTAGCCCCACCCCTTCATAATGCACAGCATTCATACTGTATGGCTCTGCCCCCTACAGGTAGCCCTACCCCTTCAGAATGCGCACCATGCATATGGCTCTGCTCCCTCTAGTTTGCCGCACTTCCTTTATTACGCCCAATTTATTATTGTGACCCGGGCAATGCTGCTTTTATAACCCCTCCCCCTGGGTTCTTATGGCTCCGCCCCCTCTGGTTAGCCTCACCCCTTTATTATTGTAACCTGGGTTCTACAGCCAATCTGTAATAAAATCAAGTGGTATTGATGTGCTTTATGTCTCCGCAGCTTTCTCACAGGGACGTACCCTTAGGCGACTTTTATGGTTGTACTACCTACGTTTTGCATTTCTACTGCACCTTTAACTTTACTATGTCTTCAGTCCTGCTTCAGTCTCCATTTAAGCTTTTAATAAGTGGGAAAAATCATGTAAAGGTTTCTGAGCATAAGCCATGTGCAATCTGCAAGCATTGAATAAGAAGGCTGCATTTTTCATGTTGCAATGTGATTTCTTTGCTAGATTAGGCTTTGACGTTCCATCTACCTTGTTCACGTTACCACAATAAACTATATCTTGTTGGTTGCAGGTCCTCGTGGGTGTACTTAAATATCATCTGAAGAAATGGACAGGAAGTTTTTTAAAAAGAAATACTACACCCTGTACCATGGCAAGACTGCGGACGCGGCTTACGGTATTATCGACAATGGATTTCGAGTTTCTGAAGGTGAAACGTTGGGTAGAGGAGTCTACGTCACTAGAGAAAAAGACGAGGCTTCAAGATATCCGATAAATGCAATATATCCGAAAGTAGTTTTGGAGCTTTCCGTAAGAGTGGGAAAAGTTAAGAAGATTAAACGTCACAATCACCCCAAACGAGTATGTTGGCATGACCATGGATACGACACTGCCTGGGTTCCCGCAGGGTGTGGCAAGCTGTGGAGTGACCTGGAAGAATGCTGTATTTTTGACCCTCAAAGAATCACAGTGACCGATGTTGTCTACGCTCCTCCTCAACATATGTATTCTTTAAAAGACTCAATTCGTGCAAAACAAAATGGTGGCGCTCTGATCAGAAGCTCGAATGGGTTGCCAGTGTACATCACCACAACACCCTTCCTTCAGGGTTACATTAGGGGGTCCACTGGACTTCCATGATGTACTCGGCAATAATGCAGCCAACCATTATACAATTCCGACGGCGTTATTAATGCGTTGGGGTCTCCTCATCCCTCCTTGAGAATTACTAGTGATCCTTTGATCTTCTCCCTACCCTTTAACAATATTCTTCAACCAGATTAGGCCTCTGATGTGTTCCTGGATTCTCCCTCTTGACTTGTGCCTTTGATTTGTCATCATCTCTTTTTCTCTCTTACTTGTTTTCTAGTTTAAGAGTTCCGTCACACTTGGCGACGTTCCAGCGATCCCGACAACGATACGACCTGGTAAGGATCGCTGGAACGTCGCTACGTGGTCACTGGTGAGATGTCAAACAGTCAGATCTACTCAACAACGCAGCAACGATACGGCGACCCGTATAACGACCTCGGCAGTCGTTGGGACCCTGTCACACAGCAGCTAGTCTGACGACTCACACCTACGTGGATGAGTTCTGAGTCACCAACGAGGTCGTTGTTAAGGCGTCAAACACACCGATGCATGCTGGCCAGCGGGAACCTGACGATCAAAAAATGGTCCAGGCCATTCCAACACGATCAGCGATCTCACAGCGGGCGCCCGGTCGCTGCTATGTGTCAAACATAGCGAAAATGTGGCGTCACAAAACCGGTGACACAACAGCGATCTTGCTACCGATCTTGCTATGTGGGACAGGGGCTTAAGGCCACCATGCACATTAGACTATTGTTAGGTGTCGCTATCTGTATTGGCAGTTGAATACAATACAATACACTTTATTCATCCTAAGGGACATAATGGGATCACAGCATTACAACATAAACAAGAACATGAATTACTTAATTAACAAAGCAAGACACTAGAGCTGACAGAAAAGTATGATACATTACATTACAGGTCTTACAGGTCGTACACAGTTAGTAAACCACTAAAACAACATTCACTTTGATGAATGCACACATAGGTAGTTGTACATTTCCATAGCAGTTAGCACAGACTATTTCCTGTATCTTTCCTTCTTACACCTTAGTAAGATTAGCCGGTAGGTGAAGGTGCTCCTCAGTCTCATGAACAGCTCATATAATGGGCTGAGGGACTCACATATTGGTTAGATTTTATTGGATCCCCAACAGTCAAAGGCATATAAAACATACCCAGCAAAAACACACTATGTGACAAGCAACAGAGTCTCACCCTTCCGCTGGCTCACCAGGGATTAGAATACTTAAGCCTTTAGGGCTTCTACGGCCACTTACTCCAATCCAGCAGCACCCCACTTTTGGTGGGCACCCACTGAGAAGGGATAGTGGCAAGTTTAGGAAGCCAACCAAACACTGAAAAATATGTAGCCAGGTGACTGAATTGTCCCAATCTGGTTATCTTCCAGCCGAATCCTAGGATCCTAGGCTGAACTCCTATAGAATATGATCCAGTGTTATGATCTTCTAGCCGGCACTGACAGTTCCTAGACTGAAGCCATGTAGAATATGAAGACACGATGTGATCCTGGCTGCCAGATCCAAAGCCTCAAAGCTGAAGTCATACAACATATATATCATTGGTGACTGAAACAATACTTTTTTATACCCCAAGCCTTCACCTCACGGTATTGTATTGTAACGGGATTGGTGGGATAAGGCTGTTCTCTTATTGGATGGCAGTTCAATCCAAATACATAATTTTCCTCTGAATAATGTAGACAGAGGGGGCTGAGCAATTTACATATAATTTGCAATCCACAAGCTAAGACAATGGTGGCTCCGAGCAGACTGGCAAGAAACAATGACTTACTTCTCATGAGTTAACAAACAAAAGAACAATATGTCTGGGCTAATTAAGAATATTTAATATTTAATTTCGGACTGGCTTCGGAGATGAGACCCCGGCCAACGTATCAGCTGGTGGATTTCTCATAGAGAACACAGGAGTATTTGGTTAAATGAGTTATATGAACCTGTGTATCGGAGAGTCGTCGGAGATATTTGACAGCTGAATGATGATCCAAAGCATCGCTTGGCCAACAGCCGTTTAATGTCTATGGACAGCTTATTCTTCTTTGTCTCTTGGTTTGGACACTCAGCTGCCACTTTACTAACCGACTGTTGTTCATCATTGTTTCATCTCATTGTCAATCGTTGACAATTCTGAAGACCATTATCTGATATCCTACAGGCCCAAAACTCTTGGGTCTCTGGTGAAGATATAAAAAAATATATATAAAAAGAAAATCATAACAATTGATTTACAATATGTAAGTCAACAGACTCATATCCAATACTTAACATATAAGCAGTGCATAATATTCATTGATCATAGGAAACATTGGTTCACAACCCTCTGTAGATTGTCTGCTCAATTAGTGTAATATACCCAATACAGCATAACAAAAATTAAACAAATTAATCGTCCATATGTATCCGTTATGAATGACGGCAACTGCTGATTACAATTGTACATTTCAATGAATAGATCTTAGAATAAAAAGAAGTTCCATAATTGAATGTTCAAAAAATGTTTCTGTTTCATGATATTCTTATAAATGTTTCCCTGTGTAATGGATGTGTTCAACCATTCAGGAACAGGTCGGATATACCACAGCATCTGGGCAGGGGGAGAGTAAGAAAGTGTACTGACATTACAGCTGGGGATCACAGAATATAAGAGTATACAGACATTACAGCCGGAGATCACAGAATATAAGAGTATACAGACATTACAGCCGGGGATCACAGAATATAAGAGTATACAGACATTATAGCCAGGGATCATAGAATATAAGAGTATACAGACATTACAGCCGGGGATCATAGAATATAAGAGTATACAGACATTACAGCTGGGGATCACAGTATATAAGAGTATACAGATATTACAGCTGGGGATCACAGAATATAAGAGTATACAGACATTACAGCCGGGATCACAGAATATAAGAGTATACAGACATTACAGCCGGGGATCACAGAATATAAGAGTATACAGACATTACAGCCGGGGATCACAGAATATAAGAGTATACAAACATTACAGCCGGGGATCACAGAATATAAGAGTATACAGACATTACAGCTGGGGATCACAGAATATAAGAGTATACAGACATTACAGCCGGGGATCACAGAATATAAGAGTATGCAGACATTACAGCTGGGGATCACAGAATATAAGAGTATACAGACCTTACAGCCGGGGATGACAGAATATAAGAGCATACAGACATTACAGCCGGGGATCACAGAATATAAGAGTATACAGACAATACAGCCGGGGATCACAGAATATAAGAGTATATAGACATTACAGCCGGGGATCACAGAATATAAGAGTATACAGACATTACAGCTGGGGATCACAGAATATAAGAGTATACAGATATTACAGCCGGGGATCACAGAATATAAGAGTATGCAGACATTACAGCTGGGGATCACAGAATATAAGAGTATACAGACATTACAGCTGGGGATCACAGAATATAAGAGTATACAGACATTACAGCTGGGAATCACAGGATATAAAAGTATACAGACATTACAGCCGGGGATCACAGAATATAAGAGTATACAGACATTACAGCCGGGTACCACAAAATATAAGAGTATACAGACATTACAGCCATGGATTACAGAATATAAGAGTATACAGACATTACAGCCGGGGATCACAGAATATAAGAGTATACAGACATTACAGCTGGGGATCACAGAATATAAGAGTATACAGACATTACAGCTGGGGATCACAGAATATAAGAGTATACAGTCATTACAGCCGGGGATCACAGAATATAACAGTATACAGACATTACAGCCTGGGATCACAGAATATAAGAGTATACAGACATTACAGCCGGGGATCCCAAAATATAAGAGTATACAGACATTATAGCCGGAGATCACAGAATAAAAGAGTATACAGACACGGCCCGTTGTTGTGCCCCCCATCCTCCCTCCACTACCCCTGAAAAACCGCCTGTTTTTATGGAATAAATAATAAAGAAACACTGCTGAAACCTGCCCAGTGAGTTGCTGCCATTCTCTGGATGAATGTTCTGTGCACCTATACACATTACGTGGTAGGGAGTGCCGCAGGTTTTCTCTTGTTTCGATTATGAGGTCATGCCCTCTGCTTGTGCACCCGTCCCTCGCTAACCTTAGGTGCTTTCGTTCTCTTTTAGCAGGTTCCTACTCGCCTATGCAAAAAGAGGTTTTCAAATCCAAACAGAGGCTATGACTGAGAGTGTAGGTTCCCAGTAAAAAGACAGTCATATTTATATGCTAAGTGTCTCAATGTCTATATATATAGTGCTAGTCAATTTTCCTGTTTATTCATTATTACATAGCTTAGTATTCACAGTGCAGCTGTCTTTTTTGTTAGAAACTGAGTAATGGGCATGGCTTGAGTTGGGTTATGGCCAACAACATGCATATTGACCTCTGTTTTTTGACTCCGGCGAATCCTTGCAACACACAATGCATAAACTGGGAGGAATCACAAGTCTGTAGTCACAGAGAGTGACTGCAGACTGTATATTCTTCACTGGACAACCCCTTTAAACATTTTTTAGTAATTGTTGATTAGATTTGCATATCGGCTTGGAGATATTTTAGCCCATTCCTCTCAACAAAACAGCTTCACCTATCCTTGAGGAACCCATGACATAAGAATTACTGTGAAATCCTCCTTAACATCACTCCACAGAATTAGTCTCCCTGGTTGAGATTCTAACATATGATGAGGATGGTTACAAGCATACAAGAGCATTTTTATTATCATCTGGCTTCAGTTATTTATAATTGGTCGATGTCAACATCCAAAAAAGTGTACAAAAGTCATACTTAATTTTTGGAATCAATTAGTAGTATCCGACATTCCATGGAATTCTTGTAACTGTTGAAGAAATGCAGAATAACAAAAATAATTTACAATAAAAAGATTAAACAAAAGGAGAATATTCCATTCACTGACTTTTGAGCAAGTAATTGGTATGGTGCCTTTGAACAAGAAACAGTCTCATGGCGGGTTTACACGTCGCGATATCGTATTACGATTTCAATGAAAAGTCACGTGGTTCAATCGTCGGAGGCGAAATCGTTCCTGCGTTGTATGGTGTGAACGTCCAATACGATGCAGGAACGATGTCAATGCGATATCGGGGATCGAATGAGCGTGCTATTCAATGCTCCGATATTGCATAGCGATTGAAGCCGGATCGTGCTGTGTAAACGCCCAATTACGATGCGATTTCATACGTCACCCATTCACTCCCATGTTAACTATGCGATCCTGGGTTGGGAGGCGGAGACATCGCACGGACGTTGTATTCCGATATCGCAGCGTGTAAACATTCAATGCGATGCGGGAGGAACATGCACGAATTGCGCGCTCCCGCGCCATTGAACTGCGATATCGGAACGATTTTGCAGCGTGTAAACCCACCATAAGGTGAGACAGTTCACTCTCCCACTATGTGTAAGGCTGGTTTCACATTTGCGTTCGGTATGGGTGCGTCTTGAACACACACGCAAACACAGTGCCAAACACAGACATATATATGCGTTCACATCAAAATGTCCATAGCAAACCATTATAAGCTGGTCCGGCCATAGTAAAGCTTTATGTCGGGAGGAGATGAGATGTCGGGAGGAGATGAGGAGATGTCGGGAGGAGATGAGGAGATGTCGGGAGGAGATGAGGAGATGTCGGGAGGAGATGAGATGTCGGGGGAGATGAGGAGATGTCGGGAGGAGATGTCGGGAGGAGATGAGATGTCGGAGGGAGATGAGGAGATGTCCGGAGGAGATGAGGAGATGTCGGGAGGAGATGAGGAGATGTCGGGAGGAGATGAGATGTCGGAGGGAGATGAGGAGATGTCCGGAGGAGATGAGGAGAATGTCGGGAGGAGATGAGATGTCGGGAGGAGATGAGATGTCGGGGGAGATGAGGAATGTCGGGAGGAGATGAGATGTCGGGAGGAGATGAGGAGATGTCGGGAGGAGATGAGATGTCGGAAGGAGATGAGGAGATGTCGGGAGGAGATGAGGAGATGTCGGGGGGAGATGAGGAGATGTCGGAAGGAGATGAGGAGATGTCGGGAGGAGATGAGGAGATGTTGGGGGAGATGAGGAGATGTCGGGAGGAGATGAGATGTCGGGGGGAGATGAGGAGATGCCGGGAGGAGATGAGATGTCGGGAGGAGATGAGATGTCGGGAGGAGATGAGGAGATGTCGGGAGGAGATGAGATGTCGGGAGAAGATGAGATGTCGGGAGGAGATGAGGAGATGTCGGGAGGAAATGAGGAGATGTCGGGAGGAGATGAGATGTCGGGGGGAGATGAGGAGATGTCGGGAGGAGATGAGATGTCGGGAGGAGATGAGGAGATGTCGGGAGGAGATGAGATGTCGGGAGGAGATGAGGAGATGTCGGGAGGAGATGAGGAGATGTCGGGGGAGATGAGGAGATGTCGGAAGGAGATGAGGAGATGTCGGGAGGAGATGAGGAGATGTCGGGGGAGATGAGGAAATGTCGGGAGGAGATGAGATGTCGGGGGGAGATGAGGAGATGTCGGGAGGAGATGAGATGTCGGGAGGAGATGAGATGTCGGGAGGAGATGAGGAGATGTCGGGAGGAGATGAGATGTCGGGAGAAGATGAGATGTCGGGAGGAAATGAGGAGATGTCGGGAGGAGATGAGATGTCGGGAGGAGATGAGATGTCGGGAGGAGATGAGGAGATGTCGGGAGGAGATGAGATGTCGGGAGGAGATGAGATGTCGGGAGGAGATGAGGAGATGTCGGGAGGAGATGTCGGGAGGAGATGAGGAGATGTCGGGAGGAGATGAGGAGATGTCGGGAGGAGATGAGATGTCGGAGAAGATGAGATGTCGGGAGGAGATGAGGAGATGTCGGGAGGAAATGAGGAGATGTCGGGAGGAGATGAGATGTCGGGAGGAGATGAGGAGATGTCGGGAGGAGATGAGGAGATGTCGGGAGGAGATGAGATGTCGGGAGGAGATGAGGAGATGTCGAGAGGAGATGTCGGGAGGAGATGAGGAGATGTCGGGAGGAGATGAGATGTCGGGAGGAGATGAGGAGATGTCGGAAGGAGATGAGGAGATGTCGGGAGGAGATGAGGAGATGTCGAGAGGAGATGTCGGGAGGAGATGAGGAGATGTCTGGAGGAGATGAGGAGATGTCGGAAGGAGATGAGGAGATGTCGGGAGGAGATGTCAGGAGGAGATGAGGAGATGTCGAGAGGAGATGTCGGGAGGAGATGTCGGGAGGAGATGAGGAGATGTCGAGAGGAGATGTCGGGAGGAGATGAGGAGATGTCGGGAGGAGATGAGGAGATGTCGGAAGGAGATGAGGAGATGTCGGGAGGAGATGAGGAGATGTCGAGAGATGAGGAGATGTCGGAAGGAGATGAGGAGATGTCGGGAGGAGATGAGGAGATGTCGGGAGGAGATGAGGAGATGTCGGAAGGAGATGAGGTGATGTTGAGAGGAGATGTCGAGAGGAGATGAGGAGATGTCGAGAGGAGATGTCTGGAGGAGATGAGGAGATGTCGGGAGGAGATGAGGAGATGTCGAGAGGAGATGTCGGGAGGAGATGAGGAGATGTCGGAAGGAGATGAGGAGATGTCGGGAGGAGATGAGGAGATGTCGGAAGGAGATGAGGAGATGTCGGGAGATGAGGAGATGTCGGAAGGAGATGAGATGTCGGGAGATGTCGCGATGTGATGAGAAAATGTCGGGAGATGTCGGAGGAGATGATATGTCGGGAGATGTCACAAGGTGATGAGGAGATGTCGGGAGGAGATGAGGAGATTTCATGAGATGTCGGGAGGAGATGTTGGGAGATGTCGGGAGGAGGTCAGATTTCGGGAGAAGATGAGGAGATGTCGGGAGGAGATGACGAGATGTTGGAAGGAGATGACGAGATGTTGGGAAGAGATGACGAGATGTTGGGAGGAGATGACGAGATGTCGGAAGGAGATGAGGAGATGTCGGGAGGAGATTAGGAGATGTCAGGAAGAGATTAGGAAATGTCGGGAGGAGATGATATTTCGGGAGGAGATGAGAAGATGTCGGAAGGAGATGAGGAGATGTCGGGAGGAGATGAGGAGATGTCGGGAAGAGATGAGGAAATGTCGGAGGAGATGATATTTCGGGAGGAGATGAGGAGATGTCGGGAGGAGATGAGGAGATGTCGGGAGATGAGATTTCGGAGGAGATGACAGGAGGAGATGAGATTTCGGGAGGAGATGACAGGAGGAGATGAGATTTCGGGAGGAGATGACAGGAGGAGATGAGATGTCGGGAGTAGTTGAGGAGATGTTGGGAGATGTCAAAAAGAGATGAGGAGAGCGAGAACAAAATCGGCAGTGTTTACATGCGTTCTCATGTGTTCAGCCCTGCATACCCATTGGGCTCCATGTATGATTTGTATGATTTCCTCGGACGCCCAGAAAATGCAACAAGTTGTGTTTTCTATGCTCCAAGAAAAAACGCGTGCGTCCACAGGCAAACATATACATCATGCATCTCCATGTTAAACATAGGGATCCACGATGCATGCGCCGCCGCATGCGTTCGGTTCCTGGCATATGCAGTGGAGCCGAACGCTAGTGTGAAACTGGCCTAAGTACTGACGATTCTGCTGAAATCTACAACATGGACACCAAT
>JARQOC010000009.1:30259494-30296812 GCA_033576535.1 Allobates femoralis | reverse complement strand
CCATGGCATGTACTGAACATATTCTTAATACCAAGGCAGCACTGATGAAAAATAAAATCCTGCGAAGAACCAACGACCACAAGAAAATACAAAAACTATCAGACGCCAGGATCTTTATTGTCAGAATCCTCTCTCACCCTTAGGTGTGAAATGATTAGTTTCCTTAACAATCCTAAAATTCCTATCTAGATGGTCATCATCGCCATTGTCTATAGCAGATAAGCTTATTCATTTTTGTAGAGATTAGAGATGAGCGAATCGACTTCATAAAAGTTGAATTTGTGACAAATTTTTAAGAATTCACTGAACTCGGCAAATTTAATCAACACTTCTCACTAATAAAACAGCCCCCTCCCCAGCTCTAGGGTTCCACCTACTGCCCATAGTCCCAATTGCAGTGGGGTGACTACACCACTTTTCTGGGTGTAGTACCCCTTTTGTGGCACCTACATGGTGGGGCGCCACACGGGCTTCACCAGAATGCCTGGCAGTTATCACATCACATGATATTGCACAGCCAATCAGCTCCTGTAAGCTTATCTTTAAGAGGCTCGTAAATACCTTTTTATTGTTGTTCTTGCTGTGATCCTTCCTGTCTGGAGACCAGAATTGGACTAACTTAGCAGGATACGTCACTTGTAGGGGCAGGGCTGCCTCTCTGTGATTGACAGCAGTCTGGGCACACATTCCCCTTGATCAGACTTCCCCCTCCTCTCGGTCCCCACCAGTGATGTGTTCTGCTCAGTTGGTCCAATTCCAGTCTCCAGACCAAAAGGATCAAAGCTACAACAACAATAAAAGGTATTTACGAGCCTTAGAGAGATAAACTTTCAGGAGCAGAGTAGATAGCAGAAGTATATTCTGAAAGTGTCCGTTAGGAATAGTTAGGACAAAAGAAAGGTTGTCAGAACTCTGAGTGTTTTGATTACCTTTTGGGCATTCTGGCCTCTTCCAAGATGGTGTGCTTTGTTTCATGTGCCTTTTGTCTTCCTGCCTTTATAAACTCGAACACAGCCTCTAGTTATTTCTAGAGTATTCTTCTTTTGTTTCCTCTGCCTGGTTCCCTGCTCCTAGTGACTTCTCAAGTTTTCTGCCTACTCCTGAAAGTCCTGTGTGAATCTCTTGCTGCTCTTCAGAGGTTCTGCTACCTACACCTGTGCCAGCGTTCCTTCTACTCTGGCTGCTTGTGCCACTCCCTCATCTGTGGCTCTTGCCTCCCCTGCCTTTGCTGACACATAAGCTGGTTGCTTTAATAAGTGCTCCATCGCTTCCTACATTCAAATAGATGTAGAGCATTAGACTGTTCTGGACTTAGTAATTTGCTCTGCATCCAGTCCTGGACTTTCTAAGAGACTTTCTTTCCCAGTCCTCCCTGGATGATATAATGCGTTATATAGACTTGCTTAAAACATCTCTGTGTTTGGACTTGCCATAGACTTTCCTTTTACAGCATCTCCAGGTGTAAACTGCACTTTATAGACTGCTCCACTTATTACATTTTTCTGTGAAGTTTTTCAACAGACTTTTCGTTAAGGCTGCATTCAATATCCACACTGTGTGTTTATGGACTTTGAGTTTTCCTCTTCACTTTGCTGTGAATCACCGTGTGTTATGATATAGACTTTTTCACCTATAAACTGTGTTCTGTTGCGTCTTTGCTCCAAGCAAAAAGACTCCTGCATTATCCATTATAATTATTACAAAGGGGGTTACATTAAAGAGGACCTGTCACCCCCATGGTGCTTTTAAAACTGACAGCACCACTGAATGCAGCATGCATGCTGCATTCAGGGAAGCTGTGTACTAAGGCTCTAGCCCCCCTGTACCCCCAAAAAAACACTTTGCAAACTTTACAGATAAGAGGTCCCCTGGGTTGGATCTGATTAAGAGGTCCTTTCCACTGCCACAATCCTCCCTGCCTCCTCCTTATGTGTTCCACGCTTTCTATGTGTTCTGGGTCTGCCCTCTTCTTCTGCTCCTGCTCCTTGAGACGTCAGGAGCAGAAGAGGAGGGCAAACCCAGAAGAATAGAAGGCAGCGGCAGACACATAGTGGGGGCGGAACGCACAAGGAGAAGGCAGGGAGGATAGTGCCAGCGGCAAGGGCCTCTTAATCAGATCCAACCCAGGGGACCTCTTAACTGTAAAGTTTGCAAAGTGTTTTTTTTGGGCTACAGGGGGGCTAGAGCCTTAGTACACAGCTTCCCTGAATGCAGCATGCATGCTGCATTCAGTGGTGTAGTCACTTTTGAAAGCACCAGGGGGGTGACAGGTCCTCTTTAAGGCAATTGAAGACTGTGGATTACTTGTCATTAGTGGCAAATTTCTGAGCAAAATTTGTCAAAGCTGACGAGAAGAACTCTGTTAATTCCCTAAAGGGAACCTGGTTGGATGATTTTACTCCTGATACTAATGGATGGCTGTAAGGGCTCTAGAACAACAATAAGAACGATACCAGGCTTGTAGTATTCCGATGTACTAGAGCTGATAAATTAAGCTTTGAAGACACATGTAAATTAGCCCGGAAGTGGAATGAGGAAGTGACAATACATTGAGTTATGTACATGGACCCGCCTCCAAAGCACTTCCGGGCTATTTCGCTTCTGTCTTTAAAGCTCATTTTCTCAGCACTGGCACATCGGATTACTACAATCCAGGTATCATTTTTATTTTTATTTTATGACCTATACAGTCATTCTTGCCGATTCAGTAGTAATATCATCCTGACAGATACCCTTTAAGAGAGTCGTGCCTCATCTTCCACCCACTCTCTTGCACCACGGCTGCCCCTTAGGCTATTCCTTTCCTTTCTGAGTCTATAAAATTTGAAGACCGATTCCTGGGTCTTAATTGCTTTCATAGATTCCATTTCAGAGCGTTACAACCGCTTATTTTTGAGAAGAAGGAAGAAGAAGGCGAATTGCGAAATTTCTTTCCCCCCCCCCTGTATATTATCCGTTCACTTCTGGCTCTGGCCCCCCGCAGACCGCAGTCCAAGTAAAGTGTTAATTGCGTGGATCAGTGAGAGTGGATGTGACAGGTTGGATCGGTCTCTCATGAGAGGGAGAGATTGTGTTTACTACAAAACCTGCTTCTATTTAGTGTCGGTGAGAATGATTAATCTTCCTGAGCGGAGCCTCACCCATCTGCTCTCACCTCTCTAATGAACTGCCTCATGCCACAGTCTATAACAGTCACAGGCTGGCTGGGATCAGAGGGAGAGCAGAAGATGGGGAGACAAAAATAGAAAAGCAAAAACCGAAAAACAAGAGTAAGGGAGGTAGACGAGGTGCGGGGCCCAAAACATCTTCACTACGATGGCTTTGCATGCTTTTTTCCATATGGAGTCAAAAAATAATAAATATATCTGCAGAAAAAAATAACATATAGCCATAAAAATGCCCATGTGCCCGATACGAGAACTCTACTGCCCATCTGTGCCTTCAATTTCATAAATATTCCATAGAACTCTATGACTGCAGTATTGTAGAGGCTTCCTTGCCCGAAGACTCCACCATCCCCACATATATCACAGCACTTCCACCCGCTTCCATGACCCCTTCCCACAAATGACCGACACTGGGTTTTGAATCATTTTGGCCAAATCGGCCTTTATTATAAACCTACAAACAAGGGAGGATCTTGGAGCTCCAAAACCGGATGGAAACCTTCCATAAATAATTAACCATCCAGCATCACCCCCAGCCGCATCCTCAAGTTTAGAGGCACCAGTATTGCTTGAAAACCAATGAGCATCATCACCGACTCCCAGTCACCCCACCCTCAAGAGTCCTAAATCCGCCAGGCACTTACAAATTCTAAGCCAACAATGGGAGGTCCATCCACCTGATGTCCCACCCCCCCAAACCACAATGTTTTCCACCAACTCCAAGAGTTGTTCGGGCATGTCCCGACCCGTCTCCGTGGCCTTGGCGGTGTTATTTAATAAAGGGTTGCTGGTTTTTATGATGGGGTAAATGGGAAAGGCGTATTCGTGACACCACCCGCGGTGTGCGGCAAAGTGCGGCCGCCGCTGCTGCAGAACCTCTGAGGACGATGACCAGCAGCTAGGATGCTTTCGCTCCCCACGGGCAGAGCGGGGTCCAGAGGGCAATGGGTAGAGAAGTTAATTCGTTCTTGACCGGTGTTCATAGGGTAATCACCAACACGGTGTATCAGGCAGCCTCTGCAGCCGGTGGACGCCGCAAAGAAAAGTCTCACACACTTCCGTCAGAGTTCTGTACCTTTACTTCAACACTCCAGCCAGGTCGCCGGGTGTTTTTTCTGCCAATCTCCGGTAAAGCTGTTGCTCGAGAACTGGGACAGTGTCGTCGAGACCCCTAGGTGTTCCCTACTCTCTCACTGTGTTTCCTTCACTGGCGGTACTCTCAGCACCTCTAACTCATCTTGCCGCTCTCATCAGCGTCTCCGCGCAAAGAGCTTGGGTACTGACAGCCACAGGCATTGATTGGATTCCTAGTGCCACGCCTTAGTACAGCCGCCTCCTCCGAGGTATGCTGGGTTTTTGGGCCACAGTTCTCTTTCAGACTTCATGGCCTCTGGTTTCAACGGTTCGTGCCTACAGCTTCCGCGCCATATTCAGCGCCGGTCCCCTGTTTTGTCCACCAGCCCCTCTGTTCAGATACGGGCGTATGGGTAATCTTAGTCTTCTCCCACACCCCAAGGGTTCTTCTCTTTTCTATACCTTCCCATCTTTTCCTCCCATGGCGAGCGTGACCGTGCTCTAGCCCACAAGAGCTAACACTCCCACCACCTCTCGACTCTCACTCCGACTTCCTATTCGGACTCCCACCTCCTCCCGACTCTCTCTACGTTCTACCCCGTGTCCTCCTTTCTGAGACTGGGACCACCCTCCCGGGTCCGCCCACCGTCCCTGCCCGGGGTCCTGTGTGTGTGTTGCGGTGTGGGGGTCTCAATTTCACCAGTTCAGAGAACAGGAGTACTACTCTCCCGCTAATGGAGGAGTGCAGTACTCCCGGTGGCGGCCAGACCACATTATGGTTGTGCAACAACTCACACTGGAATTAGACAACACACTAAAATCTGCAAATGACCCTGATGGCTCTTTTCTAGACTTTTAACATAATTGGCCATGTCAGGCTCCTAAACCGCCCACTCTAGGTATGTTCACATGATCCAGAGGCACTGCATGTTGGACACAGTGCTTCCGGACCTGAGTGTAGCCGTGGGTGCATGCAGGAAGACCATAGCCACCCTGCACTCACCATCTGTGGTGGATGCAGTCCGGCTACTCCCTGTGTGCACTTCTGACTTTGCAGCATGAAGTTAGCATGCTGCGGAATAGCGGAAGTCCGGAAACCTGAACACACGCTGCAGTTGGGAAAACCATTGGGAGCATGGACTTCTAGAAATCACATCCACTATGCTGCGTTTTGGAGCACACAGCCTAATAAGCACTTCCTGATTCTATGGAGTCACATGACCTATCACATGATTCTCTAAGCCAATCAGCAGCTCTGAGAAGGATCATGTGATGCCGACTGCGCTTCCTGTTCCTAAATGAAGTCTACATCACAAACTGGGATGTGTTTTTTGACTCCTTTGGGGGCTGTTATGAGGACACAACTAGACTTATCAGCATTACTGTTTTTGAGCATCACAATGGTGCTTTAATTCATTATCATCTGTCATAGGAATTTTTCCCCTTTAAATGCCAGACCTAAAATGGCTTAAGAATCCTGATAGTGTTTTTCTTAATTTCCTCTGGCAGCGACTCTTGCAATAAATGTACATCCTGCGCGGTATATCTCCCCTGTAGAATGATTTTTATTGTTCTTTCTATCTGATGACTATAATTCATATTGACTCTATACATCATTCATAAAAAAGGAGCGAACCTAGACTCCAATTAACCTTTTCCGGGATAATATTAACTGTCCGTTTTTTTTATTATTTCTGGGCTCTGAGAGTTTGAGACATTTCCAAATGTATTCTGAGCCCGATCCGATATTTCTTGTAAATGCATTTTTGTAAACAGTGAAGTGGCGGAGGGCGGAATTATTCTGCGAACACACAGGAATCGTTCCAAGACAAGAATTCCATTAAGATAAGACTTATTTATCCGTGCAGGAGAACTCCCCTTTAACCTCTGCCGCGCTGACAGGATTAATAACGCCAGCCTGAAATGATATCAGCCCCAATAATTGAATAAAGTCAGATTTAGTTGCAGTTTTAGTTTTCTCGCAGGTTATTTATTCCCGGCCTCTCCCCGCCTGCCTCCTGACAGCTACTGAGAAGATGGATTAGCTCCGAGCAAACAGCGCTATGAATAAAATAAAAAAATACATGCATCTAGAAGCCGGTGCGACAGGCGCCCCACTCCGCCATTCCGAGCCCCAAACATCTGGCCAGAATTCCGATACCGCTCTCACGTCGTCATAGGCCTCCCCTATGTATGTGGATATTAAAGTGTAAATGTCATTTCATTGGAAAAAAAAAAAACCACTGGCTGGTAATGATGGGTCACATAGCAGCTAAGATAATGCTTTTTTTTGTGCCATGAGACTTATTTTCTCACATTTTCTGTGCCCTTTTAAAAAACGGCATTTTATGGCTATGTAGGATTGATAGGAAGCAGTGCAATGTGACAGCAGAGAAGGGGTTAACAGATAGTGACTAAGCTGCATGGAGCCAGATGACAGTGTGGCTCCCCTATGGTCTGGTTGCCACAGTGGTATTGCCTCTCTCACCAGAGGTGATATCATGCTTTGAAGCAGAAGGACATCCCCACGCTAGGTAACCCCTCACATGCACACACTAAACCCGATCCTTGGCCAGAAGAGGGAGCTCTGCACCCGAGTTCAGGTGAGCTGCCCTTTTTCCGGCAAGGGGGAGGGGTTAGGAGTGCAGAGAAAGTGCGGGAAGGGAGAGGAAGCAGACAAGCAGACGAGGAGACGAGGAGTGAGAAGGAGAAGGTCCTGGGCAGTGGAGCTGTAGACGAGCTCACCCCAGGTAGCGCAACGGAGAACACTAGAGTCCTGGGTTATTTGGGCATTGCACATCCTGGAAACCAAATCTGGAGGACAGGAGACTGCAAGTTTCCTGGCCGCATGTAGAGACCGGCGGCACAACAGCTTAATGAGAGTCCGGAGCTGCATTCAACATGGCAGTGTCTGTTACAGGTTCGTGCTGTCTGCTAGTCAGGAGCAAGGGCAATAGAAAGGGAAAGGACAGAATAGCTCACAGGCAGCTGGGACCCAAACTGAGAAGCAAAACAGGCAGGTTTCCAAACCCACCTGGCGAGGTGGAATCTGACTGCTTCCAGGCTAACCGGAGCCTCCTGGACCTGATAACCAGTGCCCCCGGACTTGACCACATTTCTTCAGTAAAGGAAAAAGAACTGCACCCTTTGTGTCCTCCTGCTTATTTCCCATGCCCTCCTTGCTGCCTCCTGCACCATAACTACCACCACAATCATTCCCAAAGACTCTTACATCAAACGCCAGGGGCCCGCTCCACCTGCAGAAAGCGTTACCATCCTGGGTGCCACAACACCTATCCCCCTGAGGGCTCATCTAAGCAGCCCTGGTCACCTCTGACCAGGCACCACAGGTGGCGTCACGATATAAATGTTAATCCCCTGTAAATATTCCCTTCATCTGCTTGGCCAGAGCCAAGAGCTGGGCCACTGCCACCGTGACCTCCCTGAAATATTGCCGGCCCAGCTACTGAGTACCCCAGGCCCTTGCGGCTGTTGTAACAGAACAGAAGCTTGTGCCAAGGAAAGAGGAGTTTGCAGTTATCCTGACATTCTGACATTGCTCAGCAACTGTGCTGTAGGCTGAGATAATCTGATACATTGTTTACTCGTCAGCTTTTGTCACCAGTGTAGACCCCGCCTCCTTTACCCTTATATGGTTACATGCCTGTATTCAGTGTGAAGACGGATCTGACTGAGAATGAACATATGTCTGCTTCACACACAGTCTAGTGGAGACACCTTGTGAAAGATTTATGAATGGTTTTCAACCAGAATTCTCTTATAAAGTATATTTAAAAGTTTATTAAAATCACTTACCCCTCATTATTATTAAATAAAAATTTAAACAGCAGTCACACTTTAAGCTATTTTGTTAAGCCCCGGGCGATTTTCCGCTTTTAGTTTCCATTTTTCACTCCCCTTCTGCCAAAAGCCATAACATTTTCTATTTTTCCATCAATATAGACATATGAGAGCTTCTATTTTGTGTGACGAGTTGTACATTTGAATGAAATCATACCATATGGTGACTGGAAAATGGGAAAAAAATTCCAAGTGTGATGAAATTGCAAAAAAAGTGCAATTAATTGATTCTATATTTTGATAGATCGGATATTCCTGAACGCGACGATACCAAATATGTGTAATTTTTAATTTTATTTTAGTTTTATTTTCAATGGGGGCAAAGGGGGATATTTTAACTTATTTTTTTTAACTTTTTTTAACATTTTTTAAATTATTTTTCAACTTTTCCTTTATTTTACATGGCACCTTATGGGGCCTCAGCACTACACAGTGTGATCGCTTGTGTTATGCAGACAGATACTTCACCATCCGCCTGCAGAGCACAAATGATCACATTCTGCCGGTGATGTTTGCTGGCAGGAAGTGATTCATGACGGCATCTGGGGTCATGAGCTGACCCCGTGCAGTGATGACAATGCATTGAGGCCATGTGATCGCATCCCCGCCGTGGTGCTTTAGAACCCACTGTCAGTGATTGACAGGGTGATCCAAAGGGTTAACAGTGCCAGGTGAATCACTGATCCGATCGATGCTGTTAGCTAAACAGGTCAGCTGATCAGATCAATCCTGTTAGCTAAACAGGTCAGCTGATTAGCTGATGGCAGTGTGGATCACTAAAACACGGTCTTTCTCTGGTCTTTTTCTTGGATACATCACCACTGTTACGTGGGAGTGTGGATCCAGCCGCAGCTGTCTGAGCTAATTTACTAGTTGTGGGGAAACACAACTGGATCAAGTGAGCACATACACCTATGACGGTACTACCTTATCCCTAAAATGATAAGACTAATTTGCGCCTCTTTGTCTCCCCTTTTTTCTTTGTATAAGCTGATCAGATCAATGCTGTTAGCTAAACATGTCATCTGATCAGATCAATCCTGTTAAACATGTCAGCTGATCAGATCAATCCTGTTAGCTAAACATGTCAGCTGATCAGATCAATCCTGTTAGCTAAACATGTCAGCTGATCAGATCAATCCTGTTAGCTAAACAGGTCAGCTGATCAGATCAATCCTGTTAGCTAAACATGTCATCTGATCAGATCAATCCTGTTAAACATGTCAGCTGATCAGATCAATCCTGTTAAACATGTCAGCTGATCAGATCAATCCTGTTAAACATGTCAGCTGATCAGATCAATCCTGTTAAACATGTCAGCTGATCAGATCAATCCTGTTAGCTAAACATGTCAGCTGATCAGATCAATCCTGTTAGCTAAACATGTCAGCTGATCAGATCAATCCTGTTAGCTAAACAGGTCAGCTGATCAGATCAATCCTGTTAGCTAAACATGTCATCTGATCAGATCAATCCTGTTAAACATGTCAGCTGATCAGATCAATCCTGTTAAACATGTCAGCTGATCAGATCAATCCTGTTAAACATGTCAGCTGATCAGATCAATCCTGTTAGCTAAACATGTCAGCTGATCAGATCAATCCTGTGAGCTAAACATGTCAGCTGATCAGATCAATCCTGTTAGCTAAACAGGTCAGCTGATCAGATCAATCCTGTTAGCTAAACATGTCATCTGATCAGATCAATCCTGTTAAACATGTCATCTGATCAGATCAATCCTGTTAGCTAAACATGTCAGCTGATCAGATCAATCCTGTTAGCTAAACATGTCAGCTGATCAGATCAATCCTGTTAAACATGTCAGCTGATCAGATCAATCCTGTTAGCTAAACATGTCAGCTGATCAGATCAATCCTGTTAGCTAAACATGTCAGCTGATCAGATCAATCCTGTTAGCTAAACAGGTCAGCTGATCAGATCAATCCTGTTAGCTAAACATGTCATCTGATCAGATCAATCCTGTTAAACATGTCAGCTGATCAGATCAATCCTGTTAAACATGTCAGCTGATCAGATCAATCCTGTTAAACATGTCAGCTGATCAGATCAATCCTGTTAAACATGTCAGCTGATCAGATCAATCCTGTTAGCTAAACATGTCAGCTGATCAGATCAATCCTGTTAGCTAAACATGTCAGCTGATCAGATCAATCCTGTTAGCTAAACAGGTCAGCTGATCAGATCAATCCTGTTAGCTAAACATGTCATCTGATCAGATCAATCCTGTTAAACATGTCAGCTGATCAGATCAATCCTGTTAAACATGTCAGCTGATCAGATCAATCCTGTTAAACATGTCAGCTGATCAGATCAATCCTGTTAGCTAAACATGTCAGCTGATCAGATCAATCCTGTTAGCTAAACATGTCAGCTGATCAGATCAATCCTGTTAGCTAAACAGGTCAGCTGATCAGATCAATCCTGTTAGCTAAACATGTCATCTGATCAGATCAATCCTGTTAAACATGTCATCTGATCAGATCAATCCTGTTAGCTAAACATGTCAGCTGATCAGATCAATCCTGTTAGCTAAACATGTCAGCTGATCAGATCAATCCTGTTAGCTAAACAGGTCAGCTGATCAGATCAATCCTGTTAGCTAAACATTTCAGCTGATCAGATCTATCCTGTTAGCTAAACATGTCAGCTGATCAGATCAATCCTGTTAGCTAAACAGGTCAGCTGATCAGATCAATCCTGTTAGCTAAACATGTCATCTGATCAGATCAATCCTGTTAGCTAAACAGGTCAGCTGATCAGATCAATCCTGTTAAGTAAACATGTCATCTGATCAGATCAATCCTGTTAACTAAACATGTTAGCTGATCAGATCAATCCTGTTAAGTAAACAGGTCAGCTGATCAGATCAATCCTGTTAAGTAAACATATCATCTGATCAGATCAATCCTGTTAGCTAAACAGGTCGGGTGATCAGATCAATCCCGTTAACTAAACAGGTCAGCTGATCAGATCAATCCTGTTAGCTACACATTCTTGCTGATCAAATCAGCTGTCTCGTGTTGGAGATGAAGCAAGGTCACATCAAAGGGAGGGAGGCTGCCATGGGCGTATATGTATGTATTTGGTCATGAAGGGGCTAAAATGAATGCATTTTTAAAAATCTAAATTATCATTAATTCATTTCATTGGCCATGTCCTATTCCTTCGGGGAAAAAAAAATTGGCCACCTCTGATAAATAAAGTAAGAAGCAATTTGTAACCTGTTACTATTGCGCGTCTATAGAACAAGTGCTTAATTTCCACATGGCGGAGATTTAAGTGCTCACTTTGAAGGTATTGCTGTCTCGCTCTCCCTATAACTCCTGGAGGCTACGAGAACAAATTGTGTAATAAATTGAGCCATGCCAATGTTCCTCCGCTCATACACCAACACTGCTCTTATTCAGGCCTCCTTTACACAGTCTTATTGTCTGACAATTGAAAATATGCCGCTTTCTTTAAACTTTATTTTTTGTTACGGTGATTTAAGTAGTGTTTTGTTAGGGATTTTTATTTATTTTTGGGCAGTATAGTTCTGTACATGTTTTTCTTCTTTCTCTTTTCCTACAGTGTTTTATGCGGTGTCTCTGCCAGCATTGGGTTCTTTTAGTATTTTGTAGATGCTTTTTTTATCAATGGTCAGAGTGGTGTTTTGATTTGCATTTTTGCTTTGTATCATCTTGTAGATGCTTTTTTATGGTGGTTTAAAGGTTTTTTTTCCATGAACAAAGGTCATTTTAAATATATTTTGCACAATTGGATGTGTTTAAAAAAAAATGTTCCTGTGCTGGCATAATCTTATATATGTGCCCCTGCTGTGTAATGGATGTGTCTGACCGTACAGGGACATGGTCTGATCATACCACATATCCTGTGCTGAGATAATCTTATATATGTGTCCTTGCTATGTACTGTGTAATGGATGTGTCTGACCATACAGGGACATGGTCTGATCATACCACATCTCCTGTGCTGAGATAATCTTATATATGTGTCCCTGCTAAGTACTGTGTAATTAATGTGTCTGACCGTACAGGGACATTGTCTGATCATACCACATCTCCTGTGCTGAGATAATCTTATATATGTGTCCCTGCTATGTACTGTGTAATGGATGTGTCTGACAGTGCTGGAACATGGTGTGATTATACCACATCTCCTGTGCTGAGATAATCTTATATATGTGTCCCTGATATGTACTGTGTAATGAATGTGTCTGACAGTACAGGGACATGGTCTGATCATGCCACATCTCCTGGGCTGAGATAATATTATATATGTGTCCCTGCTATGTACTGTGTAATTAATGTGTCTGACCATACAGGGACATTGTCTGATCATACCACATCTCCTGTGCTGAGATAATCTTATATATGTGTCCCTGCTATGTACTGTGTAATGGTTGTGTCTGACCATACAGGGACATGTTCTGATCATACCACATCTCCTGTGCTGAGATCATCTTATATATGTGTCCCTGCTATGTACTGTGTAATGAATGTGTCTGACCATACAGGGACATGTTCTGATCATACCACATCTCTTGTGCTGAGATAATCTTATATATGGGAAGAAGCTGCCAGGGATCCACCTGTCTGACTAGTCCAGTGCAGCTTAGTCCTGACAGCTATTGAATTATGCTTTTTTTCTGAGAATCTGCACTGTGTCATAGTTAAATATGTGTCTAAAAGTGTTCAGCCAGAGTCTGACACATGCTGCCCATGGATCGCAATATAACAAGTCATCTGTGACTAACCAATTCATTCACAGATTGAGCGGTGCGGTTGTGTCTGGTCACCACAAATGGTATTGCCCTAATAGATTGTAATGTTATGTTTGAGGAGAATTGGAGCTCCTTCTGCTGGAGGACTGAAGTGAACACACACTTCCTGATCCCTTATTAGAAGACTGAGCACTTGATTTGTGTTTTTGGGCAAGTGACTTACTCCTTGGTGAAGGGGAGGGTTTAGCTGAGTGTTAGGCGGAGGAGAGGTCCAGTGAGGAGACAGCAGGAGCTGCAGGCAGGGTGCCAGTCCCTAGGTCATCCAGGCTTACAGGACCTGTTGGCAGAACTGGAGACTGGTGGGTTTTAGGGCCACTAGGAAATCAAGTGGAGCTTTCCAGGGTGACCATAGTATAAAGATCAGGGAACTGCTCTGGGAGCATGGCTACCCACAGGATCTGCACTACCATCATGGCAGGAGGGAAGCCTCTGGAAGTAAGAGGGAGTACTGAAGGGCTAAAGGTGTCAGGAAACCTCCAAACAAGGAAGTCAGCATTAAGGCCATATTACTCATCCAGCAGAGTGGACTACAGTTCTCATCAGACTGGCCAGACCACACACCTGGTAGAGATTCTATTACCCTGGTCCTGCTACAGAATTTGCAGTAAAAAGGTATAGCAAAGCCTGACTCGTGCTGCTTACTTTTTTTCATCACACCTATCACCATCACTCTCATCATCCCCAGGGAGCCAGCCTTAGTTGGGTAGAGTTAAACATCTGTGCTGCTGTACCACCTATCTCCCAGGGATCCCTGCAGTTCCAGCCACATATGGCTGATTATCCCAACTGGTGCACGCACCTTTAAAAACGATCAACGAGTTTCTCCTGAAAAGTGTCTCTCGGAGGTGTAATAAAAGGGTAATGTTTATTTACAAAGAACAAACATAATTAGATTGAAATGAGACCTGCAGAATGAATTTGCTGATTGGTCGTTAGTTGCTTATGTAATTAGCCCTTGCATTAAATAAATTAGGTGAACCCCCCCACCCCGGCCCCCGCCCTCCTCAGTTCTTCCCTGGTCTTCTCCAGCACTTTACCTGTCTGTGGCGCTCAAGGAGAACTATAAGAGGTCAAGCATGTAAGTGCTGATTAATCCTGTGCATTTAGCTGCACTGATGTGTAATTAAGATAGAGAGATCACAGCAGGGATCAGAGTGCAGCATGGGATATAATCAGAGACCCCCCGGGGGCCGCAGCCTGGCGACAATTTGTCATGCAAAACTCGGATTATGGGAATTACAACACCAAGGATCGGGCAAACTGGAGTTGTTTTTCTTTTTAGACTTGATTATAACCTTTAACCTGCTAATATAGCAATAGATTGGAAAACTAAGCAGCACTCCAGGATTGGGGACTGAAAAATGGGGGAACTCCATTGACCCATGTCAGTGCAATATTTAAGCTCCAAATATGATGCACACCTCTCACCACATGACGATGGGTGCGACCGCAAGGGTTAATGTATCTCATCTCACTCAATCCAGCTATAGACTATAAAGAATAACACACCTCTATATACAATAGATAACACAGGATCCACCATTCACAATAGGTGATATCACAGCTCACCTCCTGTACAATGACTGATAACACCTCTATATACAATAGATAACACAGGATCCACCATTCACAATAGGTGATATCACAGCTCACCTCCTCCTGTACAATGACTGATAACACCTCTATATACAGTAGATAACACAGGATCCACCATTCACAATAGGTGATATCACAGCTCACCTCCTCCTGTACAATGATTGATAACACCTCTATATACAGTAGATAACACAGAATCCACCATTCACAATAGGTGATATCACAGCTCACCTCCTACTGTACAATGACTGATAACACCTCTATATACAGTAGATAACACAGGATCCACCATTCACAATAGGCGATATCACAGCTCACCTTCTCCTCCTGTACAATGACTGATAACACCTCTATATACAGTAGATAACACAGGATCCACCATTCACAATAGGTGATATCACAGCTCACCTCCTGTACAATGACTGATAACACCTCTATATACAGTAGATAACACAGGATCCACCATTCACAATAGGTGATATCACAGCTCACCTTCTCCTCCTGTACAATGACTGATAACACCTCTATATACAGTAGATAACACAGGATCCACCATTCACAATAGGTGATATCACAGCTCTCCTCCTCCTGTACAATGATTGATAACACCTCTATATACAGTAGATAACACAGGATCCACCATTCACAATAGGTGATATCACAGCTCACCTCCTGTACAATGACTGATAACACCTCTATATACAGTAGATAACACAGGATCCACCATTCACAATAGGTGATATCACAGCTCACCTCCTCCTGTACAATGACTGATTACACCTCTATATACAGTAGATAACACAGGATCCACCATTCACAATAGGTGATATCACAGCTCACCTCCTCCTGTACAATGACTGATAACACCTCTATATACAGTAGATAACACAGGATCCACCATTCACAATAGGTGATATCACAGCTCACCTCCTCCTGTACAATGACTGATAACATCTCTATATACAGTAGATAACACAGGATCCACCATTCACAATAGGTGATATCACAGCTCACCTCCTCCTCCTGTACAATGACTGATAACACCTCTATATACAGTAGATCACACAGGATCCACCATTCACAATAGGTGATATCACAGCTCACCTCCTCCTGTACAATGACTGATAACACCTCTATATACAGTGGATAACACAGGATCCACCATTCACAATAGGTGATATCACAGCTCACCTCCTCCTCCTGTACAATGACTGATAACATCTCTATATACAGTAGATAACACAGGATCCACCATTCACAATAGGTGATATCACAGCTCACCTCCTCCTGTACAATGACTGATAACACCTCTATATACAGTAGATAACAGAGGATCCACCATTCACAATAGGTGATATCACAGCTCACCTCCTCCTCCTGTACAATGACTGATATCACCTCTATATACAGTAGATAACAGAGGATCCACCATTCACAATAGGTGATATCACAGCTCACCTACTCCTCCTGTACAATGACTGATAACACCTCTATATACAGTAGATAACACAGGATCCACCATTCACAATAGGTGATATTACAGCTCACCTCCTCCTGTACAATGACTGATAACACCTCTATATACAGTAGATAACACAGGATCCACCATTCACAATAGGTGATATCACAGCTCACCTCCTCCTGTACAATGACTGATGACACCTCTATATACAGCAGATAACACAGGATCCACCATTCACAATAGGTGATGTCACAGCTCACCTCCTCCTGTACAATGACTGAGAACACCTCTATATACAGTAGATAACACAGGATCCACCATTCACAATAGGTGATATCACAGCTCACCTCCTCCTGTACAATGACTGATAACACCTCTATATACAGTAGATAACACAGGATCCACCATTCACAATAGATGATATCACAGCTCACCTCCTCCTGTACAATGACTGATAACACCTCTATATACAGTAGATAACACAGGATCCACCATTCACAATAGGTGATATCACAGCTCACCTCCTCCTGTACAATGACTGATAACACCTCTATATACAGCAGATAACACAGGATCCACCATTCACAATAGGTGATCTCCCCTTTAAATGATAGTTGTGTAGGTCTCATTGCACCGGGGTCAGGGGGGCTTGGAGCGACGCCGCTGTATAATGTGCAGATAGATATTCACATTAATAAAACCTATTATCGGAGGTGGCGGGGTGAGGGGAGGTGAGGAAAAGCCGCCATTCTGTCTCATTCTGGTCATATGTGTCATATATTCATCGAGCCGCTTCTCACAAATCCCCCATCGCTCCGGGTAATCCTTCCTATTACTTCGCATAACCCGTCCTCATTACTGCTCTACCCAATGCCAATAATAATAATCATCTGCTCCTTTTTGATAAGGCTGTTTTTCTTTTCCTTGTGGAGCGTGTTCCAGACTCAGGAGGTCCTAATAATTAGTGCATTAGGGAGGGGACCGGCTAATTACCTTCCTATTTTTGGCTGGTAAGTATAGGGGTCTGCAAATCGAGAACAGGACCTCCAGCTCCGGGGTAATTAGTCCCCTTTCATTCATTCTCTAAGTGCTGGTGATGGGGGGCCGCGGATGGTGGGAGGACCATCGCCCCTTGGCACAAACTCGACATTAAATATTTTATTATGTTCATAACTTCATTCATGTAACACAATCGTGAAATCAGACGTGCGGCATTAAGTTATTCTATTAAAGGAAAACTAAACATGCACAAACAAAATAAAAATGTCCTCCGTTATTTAATAATCATCATCATCATCATCCTCAATCCTCCATCATCATCATCATCCTCCATCTTTATTGACCCACCCCAGGCCCCTCAGGGTACCAGGTCCCAGGCAATTGCAATAGGGTATGTCACGGGTGGCTTTCCCGAGCCCCTGGCCCTGGTGGTCGCTGAAAAATGGCAAAAAGGGGAAAAGTAATCTGAAAGAATGTCTCGTGACGCCACCCACGGGGCCCGGTAATGATACCGGTGCTGCTTTCAGACCTCCGGGGATGATAATGCTCCCCGTAGGTGGAGCAGGGTCCTCAGGGCAGTGATGTAGAATAAGGGACTTACACAGGGAGACGGTTCTCCACACACACAGCCTTGTCCCTGGTGCTGCAGGAGAAGGCGGCTCCGCAGGTGGAGATGCTGGCAGGCAGTCTATGTTAAGGGCAGGATCAGGGGCCGGAATAACACGCACACACTGAAAGTTGTTTTACTGATGTTGTTGCAAGGTAACGTCCAGGGTACACTCCAGGTGGTCGGGAGGCACTTCAGGATCTCCACACCCGGTGCGGTGTGAGGCCTCCTTGTGCTGGTGTGTGTGATGAAGTCCTGGCCTGTCTGGAACCTGGCCCTGACCTCCTCTGTGTCTCTCACTTGTATGGCAGGCGGTGAGAACCTTCTGTTGGGTGCCGCTATCTCTCCTGCGGATCTTGGCTCTCGTGGTTGCTACAAGTGTCCCAGAAGACTGAAGTCTCCTTGGTTGACAGGTGTTCTCGGCTGGGCTAAGTAGTCCCTGGCACACTCAGACTCCGGTGTCCGGGTTGCTTCCTGGGGTGAGCCGGTATGGTTCCACTGCCATCACTCTGTTCCTCTCCTTGCCTCTGACCCTCACTTTTGGGCCCCTGCACTGGCTAGGCTTCCCTCTGGCACAGGCCTAACGCGGCTCCGTTCACCAGGATGTCTTCACAGTCCTCCCTGGAACTGCACTCACTGACTAACTCCTCCCCCTTACCTGAATTTATAGGTGACTTTGCCTGAAAGCAGCAAGTAGAGCTCCCCCTTCAGGTCTGGGGTGGAAGGTGTTGCATGTGTTGGGTACCTGATGTGGAAATCCCTCTGTGCACCAGGTCGTCCTGTGGCAACCGTCCCATAGAGGTGCCACATCATCATCATCATCCATCATCCTCATCATCATCCTCGTCCTCAATCCTCCATCATCCTCCGACCTCCGTCATCATCATCCTCCATCCTCATCATCCTCCATCATCATCCTCCTCCATCCTATTCATCATCATCCTCCATCCACCATCATCATCATCCTCATCATCATTATCATCCTCATCATCATCCTCACACTCATTCCTCCATCCTCTCCATCATCCTCCATCCTTCATCATCATCATCCTCCATCATCATCCACATCCTCTTCATTCATCCTACAGTTTTTTCATATTATCATTAAATGCAAAATATT
Organism: Allobates femoralis; assembly: GCA_033576535.1. Classification (NCBI taxonomy): domain Eukaryota; kingdom Metazoa; phylum Chordata; class Amphibia; order Anura; family Aromobatidae; genus Allobates; species Allobates femoralis. Next base: position 30,278,122 of record JARQOC010000009.1, on the reverse strand, counting down.
TAAAGGGAACAACCACTAGGATGTAACCACCTGTAAATCAGTGCAACAGGTGATTGTTGTGAGCAGCATGACATCACTATTTGGGTTTTATTTATTCCTCCCCTGTGGGCATGGCAGTCTGCTGTATGCCAATAGCCATCCCCCCGGATAAGTCTGAATGAGAGGGAGGGGGTTTGGCTTACAGCAGACTGCCAAGCCCACAGGGGGGGATATAAAAAACAAATAGTGATATCATGCTGCCCACATCAATCACCTGCTGCATAGCACTATATCCTGGTGGTTGGTTCCCTTTAAAGGAATCTTCTCTGTGTCGCAGGAGCTCATCCATATCCTTCCTTCCCCACTGTCCTGTGTGTGGCTGAAATACAGCTGGCTGCAGCAGGAGCCTCCCCCCTTTTTACTTGTTTTCAAAAGGACAAATGCAAGTTGTCTCTTCAGAGAGGAAGAGGACTTGAACTCTAACTCCGCTTATTGGAGGTAACAACACTAGAAGTCAATATCGACTCTTTAATGAGAATTGTCATATGATTTAGGATTAAAACCAGACCAGAATATTCATTAGCAGACATGGTGTTTCAAGGTATTGCCACTCGTCAGTGCAAAGTATGAGATCTGATTTGGTTAGATGAAAGGCTAAGGCTGGGACCTAAGGGTAAGGTTTCTCCTTGTGGAGAGGGATATGTCAGTATGAGGAGACTTAAATGCTGCAATGCTCCTCTGGGAATTTAAATATTCAAATTGTCTCTTTAGAGAAGAAGAGGACTTGAACTCTAGTGCCACCTAAAAATCATTATTGACCCTTTAATGGCATTCCAGACCTGGCATGTCACTCTCCACAAGAAGAAACCTTACCCCTTAGATCTCAGTCTTAGACTCTCGTACAGCCAAATCAGATCTCATACTTTGTACTGACGAGGGGCAATATCCCAAAACAATGTGTCTTATTTTGGTTTAACATTTATATCCCAAGTCATATGACAAGGCTCATTAAAGGGTCAATATAGACTTTCAGGATTGCTACTTCCAATAGGTGGTGCCAGAGTTCGTCTTCTTCCTCTCTAAAGAGACACCTTCCATATTTAATTTCCCAGAGGAGCATTGCACGGCGTATAAGTCTCCTCATGCTGACACGTCACTCTCCACCAGGAGAAACCTTATCTCTTAGATCCCAGTCTTAGCTCCTCATACAGCCAAACCAGATCTCATACTTTGCACTGATCCCCCAAAATACTATGTCTGCAAATTGAGATTCTGATTTGGGTTTGTTATCCTAAGTCCTATGACAAGGCCCATTAAAGGGTCGGTATTGACTTTTAATATTGCTACTTCCAATAGGTGGCGCTAGAGAGAGACAATTTGCATATTTCATTTCCCAGAGGAGCATAGGTCTCCTCATACTGGCACGTCACTCTTACCCCTTATACTGAGCAGCACGAGATTAACCCCTTGGTTTCTCTACAGGACTGACCGCTTCAGGATCATGTAAAAAATTCTACAGACGAAAAAGAGCGAGGGCGCCTATTTCTTGTGTAATTCTTCATTTTTCGATCACGCTCCTTTAAGGGGTTAATTTTCCTCACGTCTTGATTGTCCTCAGACCCGTCAGATCTCGTGTTCTAAGACTCAGCAGGAGCTGGAGGAACTGATGAGTCTTTAATTAGGAGAGAGAACATACATGGCAGAATTAGCACAAGAGATCTCACTGTGTGGCAACATCAAAGTGTCCCTAAATGATGGCGCTCATCACCCGGAAGTGCGGCTCCTTCACTGCACTCCCAAAATATCACACATTATTTTGGGGAAATGATCTGCGCCTTTCTGTGGCGCCTCCAGGGTCAGGGCTCCAATCACATTTCTATGAGGACCGATCTCTGTGGTCTCCATTGTATCCAGACGTCCGGAGGAGCATCGCCCGCTGCTTCATTCATACACTATCGGGTCTTCAGGAAAAACCACTTATTAGCCTCCATTAACAAGAAAATCATCTCTCTGTTATCTACAGTCTTTATTATTAAGCCCCAGTCACACATAACGATATCGTTAGAGAGATCGTTGTAACTGTGACGTTACAACGATCTCTCCAGCGATGTCGTTATGTGTGACACTTTGCAGCGATCAGGCCCCTGCTGTGAGGTCGCTGATCGCTGCAAAGTGCTCTGGGTCATTTTTTGATCGTTGGTTTCCCGCTGGTCAGCACGCATCGCTGCGTGTGACAGCGAGAAACCAGCGATCTGTGACTTCACAGGGCTGGTTACTATGGTAAACACCGGGTATCTAGGCAGCGCGCGCTGCCTAGATACCCGGCATTTACCATGGTTACCAGCGTTCTCCCTGCTTAGCACTGCCTGGTAGAATTACAACAAAGGAAGGGGAGAAGGTCATTGGGGAAGAGGTGGCCTGATCCAGCACACACAGCTTCACCTGACACACAGCCCCGCCACACACATCAGTGCAGACAGTGCGCCCGGCACTAACACGTCCGCTATGTGCAATGTGCTCCGCTGCATCCACACATCACACAGATGCTCCACACAGCCGCAGACACACACAGGCGCCGCGGGCTAGGCCACACAGGAGGCCCGGGCGTCTACTCCATGCCCCCCAGGCCCTTCTGGCTCCCGGTCCCGGGGGCCCCGGCTCCTACGTCCGCACTTCTCCCTGCAGAGCCTGGGGTGACCAGCGATCAACCTAACCTCCACGAGTGAGCGACGAGGCTTCCGCCCAATGGCAAGAAAAGGCTTAACAGCGCTCGTCCAATCAGGATGAGGGGGCGGGAATTTAGCCCATTTCAAGGTGGGTTGAGATGTGGGAGCTGTCACAAGAAGGTGGTGCTGTAGGGGCTTTAGTGACAGCGCAGGGAGCGATGTGGGGGGTGGCTCCCAGGGCCTGATCGCTGGGGAGATCTGCCTGTTTGACAGCTCCCCAGCGATCAGGTAACGACTCTCCAGCGATCCCGGCAGGTCGTTATCGCTGTCGGGATCGTTGGAGCGATCGTTATGTGTGACTGCACCCTTAGTCACATGCACAGATTCCAGTATCACCTGTACGCTGATGACACTCAGATCTATCTCTCTGGCCCAGATGTCACCTCTCTGCTGTCCAGAATCCCGGAGTGTCTATCAGCCATATCCTCCTCCTTCTCCTCTCGCTTCCTAAAACTAAACATAGACAAAACCGAACTCATTATCTTTCACCCATCTCACACACCTCCCTTACCTGATCTATCACAATAAATGATATCACACTTTGCCCTGTACCTGAAGTCCGTTGGCTCGTAGTGATCCTTGACTCTGCCTTGTCCTTCAGGCCACAAATTCAAGCTCTCGCCACCTCCTGCCGTCTCCAACTCAAAAATATTTCCAGAATCCGTCTCTTCCTCAACCCTCAATCTACTAAACTACTAGTGCATGCCCTCATTATCTCCCGTCTTGACTACTGCAACCTCCTCCTCTGTGGCCTCCCTGCTAACACTCTTGCACCTCTCCAATCTGTCCTTAACTTTGCTGCCCGGCTAATCCACCTCTCTCCTCGCTATTCCTCCACTTCTCCCCTCTGCAGATCCCTCCACTGGCTCCCAATTTCCCAGTGTATCCAATATCCTAACACTGACTTACAAAGCCGTCCATAATCTGTCCCCCCCATATATCTCTGAACTAATCTCCCGATATCATCCAACCCGTAATTTTCCATCCTCCCAAGATCTCCTCCTCTCCTCCATACTAATACGTTCCTCATCTAACCGTCTGCAAGATTTCGCCCGAGCATCCCCCATTCTCTGAAATTCTGCACCCCAAAACGTCTGACTATCCCCTACACTCAGAACCTTCAAGCAGAACCTGAAAACCCATCTCTTCAGAACAGCCTGCAATGACCACAGTGCCGCCTCACCACCACTGGACTCGATGTTCCACCACTACTGGACCCTGTGCTCCACCACCACTGGACCCGGTGCTCCACCACCACTGGACCCGGCGTTCCACCACCACTGGACCCGGCGCTCCACCACCACTGGACCCGGCGCTCCACCACCACTGGACCCAGTGCTCCACCACCACTGGACCCGGCGCTCCACCACCACTGGACCCGGCGCTCCACCACCACTGGACCCGGCGTTCCACCACCACTGGACCCGGCGCTCCACCACCACTGGACCCGGCGCTCCACCACCACTGGACCTGGCGCTCCACCACCACTGGACCCGGTGTTCCACCACCACTGAACCCGGTGCTCCACCACCACTGAACCTGGCGCTCCACCACCACTGGACCCGGTGCTCCACCACCACTGGACCCGGCGCTCCACCACCACTGGACCCGGTGTTCCACCACCAATGGATCTGGTGCTCCACCACCACTGGATCCGGTGCTCCACCACCACTGGACCCAGTGCTCCATCACCACTGGATTCGGCGCTCCACCACCACTGGACCCGGTGCTCCACCACCACTGGACCCGGCGCTCCACCACCACTGGACCCGGTGTTCCACCACCACTGGACCCAGTGCTCTACCATCACCCGGGCAGACCCAACCTACTGTCTCTCTCCCCATTGCCCTGTAGTATGTAATCCTGCAAGGGCAGGGTCCTCTCCACTCTGTATCAGTCTTTCACTGTTTGTTTGTTCATTGTATCTATAACTTGTTTGTAAGTATCCCTTTCTCATGTACAGACCATGGAATCAATGGTGCTCTATAAATAATAATAATAATAATAATAATAATAATAATATGCACATATAAGAGCATAGAACCTGCATAAAAGGATAAAAAGGACCTGATATATGGGGTCACGCCTGGACAAGGGAATGCCCGGTATGTGATGCAATACAGAGAGTAAAACCAGGGAAGATGTGAAGAAAGATCCTGGTGATATAGGGAGAAGAGAAAGGGAGACACTACCTAGATCTCACCTGTGACTGACCGCTGAGCTCCCTAACATCCCTATATGGGTCCTTCCCCACAGTCACTGTCACGCCACTGACCCCTGGATAATACAAAGGCTGGTGAACATGTTAGCCTCAACACTGCAGTAATAAGACACAAGGGCGGCACAGTGGTTAGCACTGTATGGTGGCTCAGTGGTTAGCACTGTATATGGTGGCTCAGTGGTTAGCACTGTTTATGGTGGCTCAGTGGTCAGCACTGTGTATGGTGGCTCAGTGGGTAGCACTGTATATGGTGGCTCAGTGGTTAGCACTGTATACGGTGGCTCAGTGGTTAGCACTGTATGGTGGCTCAGTGGTTAGCACTGTTTATGGTGGCTCAGTGGTTAGCACTGTATGGTGGCTCAGTGGTTAGCACTGTATATGGTGGCTCAGTGATTAGGACTGTATATGGTGGCTCAGTGGTTAGCACTGTATACGGTGGCTCAGTGGTTAGCACTGTATATGGTGGCTCAGTGGTTAGCACTGTATATGGTGGCTCAGTGGTTAGCACTGTATGGTGGCTCAGTGGTTAGCACTGTATGGTGGCTCAGTGGTTAGCACTGTATATGGTGGCTCAGTGGTTAGCACTGTATATGGTGGCTCAGTGGTTAGCACTGTATGGTGGCTCAGTGGTTAGCACTGTACGGTGGCTCAGTGGTTAGCATTGTATGGTGGCTCAGTGGTCAGCATTGTATGGTGGCTCAGTGGTTAGCACTGTATATGGTGGCTCAGTGGTTAGCATTGTATGGTGGCTCAGTGGTTAGCACTGTATATGGTGGCTCAGTGGTTAGCACTGTGTATGGTGGCTCAGTGGTTAGCACTGTATATGGTGGGTGAGTGGTTAGCACTGTATATGGTGGCTCAGTGGTTAGCACTGTATATGGTGGCTCAGTGGTCAGCACTGTACGGTGGCTCAGTGGTTAGCACTGTATGGTGGCTCAGTGGTTAGCACTGTATATGGTGGCTCAGTGGTTAGCACTGTATATGGTGGCTCAGTGGTTAGCACTGTATGGTGGCTCAGTGGTTAGCACTGTATATGGTGGCTCAGTGGTCAGCAATGTATATGGTGGCTCAGTGGTTAGCACTGTATATGGTGGCTCAGTGGTTAGCACTGTATGGTGGCTCAGTGGTTAGCACTGTATATGGTGGCTCAGTGGTTAGCACTGTATGGTGGCTCAGTGGTTGGCACTGTACGGTGGCTCAGTAATTAGCACTGTACATGGTGGCTCAGTGGTTAGCACTGTATATGGTGGCTCAGTGGTTAGCACTGTATATGGTGGCTCAGTGGTTAGCACTGTATATGGTGGCTCAGTGGTTAGCACTGTATATGGTGGCTCAGTGGTTAGCACTGTATGGTGGCTCAGTGGTTAGCACTGTACGGTGGCTCAGTAATTAGCACTGTACATGGTGGCTCAGTGGTTAGCACTGTATATGGTGGCTCAGTGGTTAGCATTGTATATGGTGGCTCAGTGGTTAGCATTGTATGGCGGCTCAGTGGTTAGCACTGTATATGGTGGCTCAGTGGTTAGCACTGTATGGTGGCTCAGTGGTTAGCACTGTGTACGGTGGCTCAGTGGTTAGCACTGTACGGTGGCTCAGTGGTTAGCACTATATGGTGGCTCAGTGGTTAGCATTGTATGGCGGCTCAGTGGTTAGCACTGTACGGTGGCTCAGTGGTTAGCACTGTACGGTGGCTCAGTGGTTAGCACTGTATGGTGGCTCAGTGGTTAGCACTGTATGGTGGCTCAGTGGTTAGCACTGTATGGTGGCTCAGTGGTTAGCACTGTACGGTGGCTCAGTGGTTAGCACTGTACGGTGGCTCAGTGGTTAGCACTGTATGGTGGCTCAGTGGCTAGCATTGCAGCCTTGGAGCACTGGGGGCCTCGGTTGAAATCTCACCAAGGACAGCGTCTGCACAGAGTTTGAATGTTCTCCCATTGTTTGTTTGGGTTTCTCCAGTTTCCTCCCACATTTGAAAGACACTGATAAGATGTGTAGATTGTGAGCCCCAATGGGGCAGTGTTGCCAATGTATTGAGAGTTCTATAGAATTAATAGTGCTATATAAATGAATAAATATTATTATTATTAACTTCAAAATTGCAGCAAAGCATCATCACTGCAAGTGTCATGGCTTCAGCAACGTCCAGTTTGCTCCTTCCACAGTTGTCCGCATAGAAATGACTTAGATAACTGGCATCAGATGCTAAAACACTTGACTATTTAACTTGGAGGGGAGTGGTCATAAAGGCTACACCTGACATAGGACTAAAGAGTCCTTAACCACTGCAGCACCAAAAGAAAGAATATACATTTAAAAACCAGAGTTTCACAAGGCAACATGACCCTCATGTCAAAGGTCACCCAAGGACAAGAGACACCCATGGCATAGGGTGGCAGCAGTGGTTGTAAAATCCGCACTTCAATACTGTCAGTAGTATTTTGTAGCTATAGACAATATTGGTTTTGACTCTTCGATAAGTGTCTCCCTATACATTTCTTCCCACGTCTTTGCACCTGACAGTGTCCTCCTTCACATCAATATCATCAAATCAAAAATTAAACTCTTAGATAAATTACAGAACATAATTAGATATGACGGAGGATCAGTCATTAATGCCAGGTGTTGTCAATTTACTTCATTTGTAATGATTGAGCATGATTTATATGTGTAAGGGCCCTTTCACATCAGCGTTTTTTTGAAATCGCGGCAGATGCGGTGAAAAAACCGCATCTGCCGCGATTACCGCATACCGCTGCACTTGCGGCGCGGTTGCGGTTTTTGCCATGCAAAGTATAGGCGGACTTGCGGCAGGTGCGGCAAGTGCGGTTTTGCACTTGCGGCAGGTGCGGCCGCGAAAAAAACCACGGTCAGCCGCGTTTTTTTTCGCGGCCGCACCTGCCGCAAGTGCAAAACCGCACTTGCCGCACCTGCCGCAAGTCCGCCTATACTTTGCATGGCAAAAACCGCAACCGCGCCGCAAGTGCAGCCGGTATGCGGTAATCGCGGCAGATGCGGTTTTTTCACCGCATCTGCCGCGATTTAAAAAAAAACGCTGATGTGAAAGGGCCCTAACATGCCTGATCATCTCCAATAAAAATATGGCTTATATGGCTTACAAGGAACATTCAACAAGGAGTCCTGAGGGTTCAGTTAGTTCTTAGGTTTGTTCTTACAACCCTGTACGGTCAGACACATCCATTACACAGTACACAGCAGGGACATATATATACGATTATCTCAGCACAGGAGATGTGGTATGATCAGACCATGTCCCTGTACAGTGAGACACATCCATTACACAGCACATAGCAGGGACACATATATAAGATTATCTCAGCACAGGAGATGTGGTATGATCAGACCATGTCCCTGTACGGTCTGGCACATCCATTACACAGTACATAGCAGCGACACATATATAAGATTATCTCAGCACAGGAGATGTGGTATGATCAGACCATGTCCCTGTACGGTCAGACACATCCATTACACAGCACATAGCAGGGACACCTATATAAGATTATCTCAGCACAGGAGATGTGGTATGATCAGACCATGTCCCTGTACAGTCAGACACATCCCTTACACAGTACATAGCAGACAGTGCATTGTGTATTGCTCTATTTAGGACTGACCATCCTTTTGTTCTTTGGGAGATAAGTGGAGACTCTTTAGGAAAACCCTGAGTGTCCCTGTATATGGGGTCAGAGGAGATAGCCATCAGTCAAGTAATGGCTTGGCCAATAACTAATGAATGTGTAGGCCAAATTGACCAATTTGGAGCAGACTAGAGTAGACGTCATTGTCCTTCTTGGCATTTTTTCCTGCTGGGACCAATCCTCTCCTCCACTTTATAGGCCGGGGGCCTTCAGTGGCCGGTCTCTAGGTTGGGTTCGCCCTATGCTGACTTATTTCTACAGAGAAGTTGAGGTTTTTGTCATTTTCTTGATACGTATTGTCAGTTCTCATCTAGATTTTTCGGTCCATGTCCATGAAAGGCTCCCGCCTCCCCCACAGGCAGCGTGATTAATAGCACCACTTAGCGCACATCTCCCACCTGCAGCAGATTGCACAGAAGATTGATTTGCATGTTTATCAGGGGACTTATTTTTGGATCCAGACCTTTTTTTTGTTGTTTTTTTTTTTCTTAAATGAGAAGCTAAAATCTAAAGCAGAGCATGAATGAGGCCCGGCGTGCTCTTCCCGGCTTGTTAAGGGGTATTATTGTAGTCTACTGAGTAGTTTTAGGGTCAAGGTGACCCTGCACTCCAGACAAAAAGTTTACAAGTATATAATATATCTAATTTCTATCCACTTTCCTGGAGCCCTTCTCTCGATCCCCTTCTATCTTCAGGTCCTGGGGCTCCTCTTACAGTCATCAGCGCTGGTTTATCCTATGGCGGTGGAGGAGTCGTTAATGGGTTTCTCATTATTAATTGGTAAGCTTGCAAAGTGCTTCTAAGAACAAGCAAGTTTGTGATTTACGCCTTCTTAGCAGATTTAGAATTCTATCATTTATTGCTCATTGAGTAGAGTCCCGGCCTCCATTGCATCATATTAGTGGTTGGTTTCCTAGAGAAAGAGAACCATTAGCAATCGTTGATCGGAAGATTTCCGGATAACTGAAATAGTCGCCACCTTTAATGCCTCTGTGCTTCTCCTACGTTGCAGTGGCAACCTAGCTCTAGCTCAGGGGCGGACCTACTGTGGTGCAGCTGGCTCAGCTGCACCAGGGCCCCGACCGGCTAGGGGGCCCCTCAAGCCTGCAGGGTGGCCCCCAGCCGACCCTGGTAACCCGATGCCAGAGGAGAGGAGGGTCAGGCAAGGGAAGCAGGAAGCTTCCTGCTTTCCTTGCCTGATCCCACCCCACCCCTCCTCTGCCCCTCTGCCGCCCCGGCTCCCAGCAGGTAGGAGAGCCGCATCACTAATAAACGCCCCCCCCCCCTCGCCGACGGCCGCCAGCACCCCCCACCATAACCCCCCCTCCCCGCTCCTCACCGACGGCCGCCAGCAAACCATCGCCCCGGTCCTCACTATGGCTGCACCAGGGCCCCCCGGGCTCAAGGTCCGCCTCTGCTCTAGCTACAGCAAGGTAGCGCACAATTTAGACCAGCAATGTGACAATGACACTTGACCAACCTGTCAATCATTCAGGAATAGACCGTTCACAGTCAAACAAAGCCGAGAAGCAGGAGAGCGCACTCCCGAGAACAAACCTTCAAGGCTTTCCACTTTCCAAATTTGGACTCCCAAGAATGGAGCGCCCAGAACTTGCGATCAGAGCAGTGGTGACTGAAAAGAGGACAAAACCTACTGTATGTTGATTATTTGAGGGGGCTGGACAGCGGGAGATATAATGATGTGACGTCTCACAGTGATTGCGGGGGAACATAGTCATTTGCTGACCAGAGGAGGCAAAAGAACTGACAGGAACGAAACATTGAAGAGTGTGTTTCATCAGGGGAAGAGTTTGAAGGAGACACTGAATGAATCAAGGGATAAGTGTGCTTGTGTCGCAGTTACAAAATATGAAAGGATAGGCTAAGCCGAGTAGCGGAGAAGTTGGCGCCAGAACCTGTTCCAGTAAGGTCCTGCGGCAGAGAAGTGGGTTGATAACCCCACCGCCACAGAACAGAACAAGAGCGGTCAGCTCCTGGAGAACGCCTGAGATATAGCAGAGTGAAGTGGAGGACCGTGACCACCACAAGGAGAACACCGTGACCACCACAAGTGGAAGACCGTGACCACCACAAGTGGAAGACCGTGACCACAACAAGGAGAACACCGTGACCACCACAAGTGGAAGACCGTGACCACCACAAGGAGAACACTGTGACCACCACAAGTGGAAGACCGTGACCACCACAAGACGAAGACCGTGACCACAACAAGGAGAACACCGTGACCACCACAAGACGAAGACCGTGACCACCACAAGGAAACACCGTGACCACCACAAGTGGAAGACCATGACCACCACAAGTGGAAGATCGTGACCACCACAAGACGAAGACCGTGACCACCACAAGTGGAAGACCGTGACCACCACAAGTGGAAGACCGTGACCACAACAAGCGGAAGACCGTGACCACAGCAAGTGGAAGACTGTGACTATCCCAAGAAGAAGGCTGTGACCACCACACGTGGAAGGCCGTGATTACCACATGTGAAAGACCAAAACAACCACAAGTGGAAGACCGTGACCACCGCAAGTGTAAGACCGTGATCACCACAAGCGGAAGACCGTGATCACCACAAGCGGAAGACCGTGACCACCACAAGCGGAAGACTCTGACCTCTGCCAGTGGAAGCCCGCGACCCACGCTCGCAGTGGCCTGTTAATAAATTCTATATACGGACTCCAGAAGGAACCTGAAGACCAAATACAGTCACCAGAAGAACCCAATAGACTGAACGCCATAGGAGCCCAAAGATCAAACATTATCATCAGAGTGAAGTGGAGGATCATAACCACTCCAAGTAGAAGACCGTGACCACCCCAAGTGGAAGACCGTAGACCACCACACGTAGAAAGCCATGACCACCACACGTAGAAGGCCATGACCACCACAAGTGGAAGATCGTGACCACCACAAGGAGAACACTGTGACCACCACAAGTGGAAGATCATGACCACAACAAGCGTAAGACCGTGACCAGCACAAGTTGAAGACCGTGACCACCACAAGCGTAAGACGGTGACCATCACAAACGGTAGGCTGTGACCACCACACGTGAAAGGCCATGGCCACCACACATGGACGACCAAAACAACCACAAGTGGACGACTGTGACCACCACACATGAAAGGCCATGACCACCACATGTGGAAGACTGTGACCACAAGCGGAAGACCGTGACAACCACAAGTGGAAGACCGTGACCTCTGCTAGTGGAAGCCCGCGACCCACACTAGTAGAGACCTGTTACCAAATACCATATACGGACTCCAGAAGGAACATGAAGATCAAACACAGTCACCAGAAGAACCCAAAGACTGAACACCGAATATCGTCGCCATAGGAGCCCAAACATCAAACGTTATCATCAGAGGAACCTGAAGTCCAACCACAGAATACCAGACACCGACGGTCAAGAATTGACGAAAGAACGTACGCCCCCGCCACAAAATCCAAGTGAGCCAGGACGTTGCTTCCTGGAGGAGACTTACAGTATTGAGTGAGGACTTAGGCATTTCTTTAGAGATAAGAAACAGTCAGCCATTATTGTGAGTGCAAATACTCCTCAACTCAGACATGTGACCTAGCGAGCAATGTCTCTGACCCCATTAGGACCTGTGCCCACTTTAGTGACACCGATGCCTCCCTGATGAAGGGGTTTAGGTTACAGTCCAGTTGACGGTGACCATTAGTTGGTGGTAAGGATGAAATCTGTATTTATGTGTTGCTGAGTTCTTACTGTGTAATAATGTTTTATTGCACACCTTTTTGCACTTTTAAGGCACTAATCCTTGAGTTGTATGAAGAGTAATAAATTGTTGGCCCGGTCTCCCCATTGTCTGCGTTGTTGCATCCTTGTTCTCTTCAATTATATTCTTGGTTACTTGACCCTCCTAATCTGGGGTGATAGGTCAATGTACCATACTTATTTTTTTGGTGTATTGTTTAGTTAATGCTGGACCCATCTTGGATGTTCCTGGGTACAGTGGTACCCGGAGGGACCCCTTGCCACTTGTCGACTGCTTTGTAGTCCATGTCTAATGCTGCTGTAGTTTAATCAGAGTAAACTTCCTTTGGCACACCTGGAATTAATGCCAGAAAGCTGCTGTAGTCTATGTTATGTGGTTCTGCAGGTGGGAGGGGGGTTGTTGGATCATTCAGTTATCCACTCCCTCAGCCTTAAGTAGTTCCACTTCCTTCCTCCAGGTGTCGCTGATAAAGTTTTACTCTGCCTTGACCGTGTGAGCTGAAGATGTCTTTGCACTTCTGCTGAAGCTTCTTGGTGCTTTTCCTTCTTTGGAAGTTCCTGTGTATCCCTGTCCATGTGCCATAGGGTGCTATAGTAGATAGGGAATCAGAAGGCAAGAAAGTAAGATGGGCAAGGCATTCAGGGGAGCTAGTCTGACCCAAACACTGGGGTTCCCTAACTCATCCTGTTCCCAGAGGTACACCAGATGGCAGAGAGGTCTGGTCATCACCCCTAGCCCTTTGCTCCTGATCGGCCCAAGGCTAAAGCCATTACCTTCACCTACAGACTGGGAAAACCCAGCAGCTTCACTGGAAGTCAACAGTAGCAAAAACACAGCTCAGCACAGCAGAACTTCACAGCATGGGGTCCAAGTAGAAATGACCTCTATCTGCGACATCTAGTGGAGGGAAGTGGAGCTATTTTAAGGCTGGGGGAGTGGAGATCTGAATACAAAGACACACTCCTCCACCTCCACCCAAATGCTATGACACACCCTTCCACCTATAGAGCTGCACACAGCTAAAAAAAAAACAACAATTTAATCATGGCAGCAGCACTAACGGATTGTCAAGCAGTCAACACATGACACTGTGGTGGGAGGTGAGGGGGTGCAGCACAGGGTGGGTTGAGGAGCATAGGGCAAGGGTGGTGGCCCAGACCTCCTCACCAGGGTTAGCCAGAGAGTCCAGTCCAGGGTCTGACTAGCTGTCCAGATTTCCTTGCACATTATTTCCATCCTGCTTCCATTCCTTCATCTGCTATACCACGCTCGTGACACCCCTATGTCATGGTACCTATATAATTACCCTGTGCGACACCTTTTAAAACTATCCTCAGCTCTCTAGTTTTGCAACTAGAGTGGGACACCAAGGCGAGATTCCATTTTCTATTATTCATTAACACTTAGTTTCAACATAGAAAACAAATGAAAAAAATAATAACTCAAGCACAATATGAGTCTCGCCCTTCAGAGCGGCTGTCAGTTGTGTCGGTGGCAGCTTTTAAGTTTGACAAAAATTGAAAATTCTGCGGCCGGTGAGAAGAAAGGTCACTTCATGGCTTCTATATAGAATCCCGCACAGCTGGGGAGAAAGGGGAAGAGGTTAAAATGGACAAAATCAACAGAAAAACCTCTTTTGTTAAGGCTTATTTTACCTTTCGCAGCTTTCTCCAGTTCTTATGAATTATTATTATTATTTTTATAAAAAAAACATCAAACTTAAAAGAAGAAAAAAAACTTGGCAATATAAGAAATGAATTAAAAGAAAAAGAAAAATAGGGTTTAACGGATAGAGGTAAAAGTTCTAGATGATGGTTAGGTGCCGCATTTATGGGAAGAAAAGTAACAATTATTCTCCTATTTGTTCAAACCATTTATTACATTCACCTCCCAGCAGCTGGGCCAGTGCTCAGAATCATGGTGGCACTGCCCACAGCTGTGGCCCTGGCTCACATCAAAAAAGGAGAGGAAATATGGAGAAATAAAAATAATAAGTTCACGACGCCAGTTGGGATTTCCAACCAGTAGGTGGCAGGCACTGCAGATAATCCCTGGGAGATAGGTGTTATGGCAGTGAAGATGTTAAACCCTTCCCAACCAGGGCTGGCTCCCAGGGGATGATGGAGTAGTAGCAATGATGGGTGCAGAGGGAAAGGAGGCACACAAAGTAAGTTTTTTTGCTTTTACCTTTTACTGAAGATTGTTGCAGTAAATCCAGGGTTTACAAGCACCGCCAGGCTCGTGGTCCTGCCAGTCTGGGAAGAACTGCAGTCCGCTCTGCTGGGTGATATAGAGTGGCCAACCCACTGACTTGTCCTTGTTAAGGTTTCTAGGTGCCTTCTTCTTTCTAGGCACTGCAGATAATCCCTGGGAGATAGGTGTTATGGCAGTGAAGATGTTGAACCCTTCCCAACCAGGGCTGGCTCCCAGGGGATGATGGCGTAATAGCAATGTTGGGTACAGAGGGAAAGGAGGCACACAAAGTAAGTTTCTTTGCTTTTACCTTTCACTAAAGATTGTTGCAGTAAATCCAGGGTTTACAAGCACCGCTAGGTTCGTGGTCCTGCCAGTCTGGGAAGAACTGCAGTCCGCTCTGCTGGGTGATATAGAGTGGCCAACCCGCTGACTTGTCCTTGTTAAGGTTTCTAGGTGCCTTCTTCTTTCTAGGCACTGCAGATAATCCCTGGGAGATAGGTGTTATGGCAGTGAAGATGTTAAACCCTTCCCAACCAGGGCTGGCTCCCAGGGGATGATGGAGCAATAGCAATGATGGGTGCAGAGGGAAAGGAGGCACACAAAGTAAGTTTCTTTGCTTTTACCTTTTACTGAAGATTGTTGCAGTAAATCCAGGGTTCACAAGCACCACCAGGCTCGTGGTCCTGCCAGTCTGGGAAGAACTGCAGTCCGCTCTGCTGGGTGAGAGATAGTGGCCAACCCGCTGACTTATCCTTGTTAAGGTTTCTAGGTGCCTTCGAGCTTTCCTTTATTTACTCTGGTTGGTGTGGGTTACCTCCAGCCAGGTTAGTAGTGTGGGGATCCTGTAAGTGCCCCTCCTCCCTTCTGGTTCAAGTCCCTGATCCTATAGTACTATGACCGCCCCAGAAGGTTCCACGTGTGGCCAGTGAGCAGGGTATTCACTAGACTCCAGTTTCTGTTACTGGGCCATGAAAGCCTAGCAACCTAGGGCCTGGAACCCTGTTCTGCAGTTGGTCCTTCAGAGTGGCCTCCCGGCCCTCCTGTGACTTATCCTCTCCTCTTGCCTTGCTCAGCCTTACTACGCTAACCAGTCCCTCCAACCACACACTGAGACTTGACCAATTAGGGACTTTTCGGCTCTCAGCTTCTTGATTGAAGCTCAGGTTGTGTTGGATACTTCAGACTTCCAGACGAGGGTGCTCCAATTCTCCCTCGTCATGATAATATAATAATAATATCATACTTATTCATTTATATAGCGCTATTAATTCCATAGCGCTTTACATACATTTGCAACACTGTCCCCATTGGGGCTCACAATCTAAACATCCTAACAGTATGTCTTTCAAGACATGATATTACAATCAATGTTAGGAAATTCCATCTGTGGCAGCCTAACTTCATTATTGGTCTTTTGAGGAAGGTTCTGCCATGTAATGCACTTTGGCAAATCATCAAAATCTCCTGCTGTCAGCTCCCGTGTAATCGCCGACCAATGACGTCTTGAATGTGCTTGATGAAAGACAAGTCTGGAGATGCTGCAGCCATGGGAGCACAATTAGACCTTGCAGGCTGCCCATATTAGCAGGAGCAAACATGCAGTCTGGTATTATCAGCTCCCGAGACACGCTGGAGAAATCGCTGCACCACTAGTTTCATGACCAAATAATGAGATTTAAGGGGTGAGGATTCTCCTCATTATGAGGAGACTTAAACAGCCAAACTAGAATCTTAATTTGCAGACGGTGTTTCGGGGTATTTAACCTCATCAGTGCAAAGTATGAGATCTGATTTGGCTAGATGAGAGGATAAGACTGGGGTCTAAGGGTAAGGTTTCTCCTTGTGGATAGCAACATGGCAGTATGAGGAGACTTAAATGCCGCAATCCTCCTCTGGAAAATTAAAAATGCAAGTCACTAACCCTACATTTGCTTCCTGACGCCTCTTCTGCTCAGAACGGCGTTCCATTTCCCTTGCTTCCAAAATGACCGCCACATTGGGAGTGCAGCGGTAAACTAAACCACGGCTCCCTGTGCTGTGCGATAGGAAAGGAGGGGGTAAGGTCTAAGCTTAACTCATCAGGCCAATCTAATACTAATGCTCAAGCCGGGTGAGGAGAACTTCCCAAGATGGAGATGGGGCAGCGCTGGCGCATCACGCACATGGAACAACCACTCACAGCCTTTTAATGGAGGGCAGCAGCTGCTTGCATAATGCACACTAATGATGCTGCATAGGGAGTCTATCATATAGTTGAGGGAGATACACAACTAGTGTCTGCACATGAGCCTATTAGTAGCACCAGGTGCGGCGTTCCATGGTTTAAGCTTACCATTGTACTCCTCAAGCCGATGTAGAAGACATCTTGGAATGAAGGAACATGGAATACTTCAAGAAGCAAAATGGAGGGCACCAAGCAGGTCGAATATATGTGCAACCACTTCAGTCCTAGGGTGGAAGGTCTCATTAAAGCAGATAATAAATGGGTGCTAGGATAAAAAATAAGAAAGCTCACCTATTGGATTGGTATAGCTGCTCTATGCTCCACATTGGATCCCCCGCTAGTCTTGTGGCTTGTTCCGGCAGGGAGCACAATCGGCGGCTGATCATGGATTGCATCCGGTTGATTACCTTTTTTTGGTGGATCCTGTTGTAATTGACATGCCCTCTAAGGGATGTGCCATTTACAACTGTGTTCTGGGTCCAAAAACCCGGATCCAGCATGATACAGATTCCCCTAGATCTTGGCTCCATCGAGCCAACTCAAATTGAACCCGTCGTGCCCCGGATCCTTGAGTTCTTAGTTTTGCAATGGACACCAATCTCACTACAAGATGCGATTTTGGTCTCAGTGAAAAAAATGTGGATCAGGGGGAGATCCGTAAAGAACTGGATGCACCCGCAAGTACCTGTGGCGCCATTGAAAGTCAATGGGGCCAAAAATACATGTGGGTGCACCCAGTTTCAACTAGATTCACATGGATACAAACGGTAGGTTGAAACCCGCCTTAGAGTTGACCAGGCAGCCCTAGAAGAGGATGGTTGGAGAATAGATAGTGAGTATGAGTATGCTTTAGCATGTTGGATACCCAAATGTTAGGGGCCATCCCACCTACCCGGTTGAAACTTTTTTCGGAGTCATTAGTTTTTATCCAATAGGAGGGAGGCGCGGTTGTATCATTCCGGGTCTGAGCACACCGTCGTTGGCGAGGTTCTCCAGCTGTACGCTCTACACTGCGGCTCTGCGCGAGTCTGTAATACCAGTCTAAATTAAATTCATCAGTGCCTTAATTAAGATCTATATTTAGCTCTTAATTAAAGGGGAGAGAAATGCAGCACAGGGAAAGATTATATAGAGAGATAAACATGTAAATAAACCTGCGGCTGAGCGCTAGATTCATGAACCAGGAGAGGAGGGAGTTAAGCGAGAACCAAGAGTCAAACGACCATGCGGGTAACAAGGAGCCTCCATAGCATCCGGCCGGGCGAAGTGGTGGACGACAGGCAATTATAGATGTCACTTTATGATGAGCAAATCTCTCCCGGCGTTGAATGGAGGTTAAGTCGTAGAGTTGACACTAGAGGAGGGACAAGGACTAAGCTGTATTTATACCGCCAAGCCTTAAATGACCCCACGAAAACTCATCGGGCTCCACCGGCAAAGTAAGACTCCGCTCCTCGTCTATCGGTCGTCTTTCGGTCAGGCCGGACTCTTGCAATTAACTGAAGAGCTGACATTTTGATCCGTCTCTCTGTTCCCAAGAGAAAAGATAAATTATACTTGATGGATAATATTATGGCTCCAGATGTAGACTTCAACTCGAAATTGGAGAACCGAAGATTTTTAATTTCCAATTTCACTTTGTCTGATAGTTGGGGAGTAATAATTTGAGACACTGTCATATGCTAAGTTATTTCATTAATGGTTAAAAGTCAGAGAGAAAAGGCTTCCGTAAACACCTGACGGGGTAACAAGGGAGTCCTGTCACAAGTGGCAGTCCGAAAAAAAAAAAGATATTTCAGAATGTCGTATTACATCACCTTAAAGGCAAAGTCCACTGATTTACAACACATTTT
>JARQOC010000009.1:30217028-30259394 GCA_033576535.1 Allobates femoralis | reverse complement strand
ATTCACTTGTTGATGTTTCTGGTAGGCACTGGATTGATACTGTCCTACCTTGGGACGATGGAAGGCGGGTAGTTCAATTTCTTCAAGTTCTACCAGTTCTTCTTCCACGTCTCTCAAGTGCGGCATCCGGGATAAGGCGTCTGCATTTCCATTCTTTCGGCCTGCTCTATACTTGATCACGAAGTTGTAATTAGACAGCCGGGCTATCCATCGCTGTTCCAGCGCACCTAGCTTGGCTGTATCCAGGTGGGTCAATGGGTTGTTATCAGTATAGACGGTGAATTCTGCAGCTGCCAAGTAGTGTTTGAAACGCTCAGTCACAGCCCAGACTACTGCCAGTAGTTCTAACTTGAAGGAGCTGTAATTTTCAGGATTTCTTTCAGTAGGCCGGAGCTTTCTACTTGCAAAGGCGATGACTTTCTCCTTGCCTCCTTGCTTCTGAGATAGTACTGCTCCCAGTCCCACATTACTGGCATCTGTGTAAAGGATGAAAGGTTGATGGTAATCGGGATATGCCAGAACTTCTTCTCCGGTCAATGCCTTCTTCAACTTTTCAAAGGAATCTTCCCTCTCATCACTCCACTGGAAAGGAGGATTGCGGTTTGAAGGCTTCTTCGACTGCCCTACCAGGATGTCTTGTAGAGGTGCTGCTAGCTTGGTGAACCCTTGGATGAATCTACGATAGTAGCCCACCAGTCCCAGGAATTGCCTCACCTGTTTCACGCTGGTAGGTCTTGGCCAATCCCTTATTGCGGTTACTTTCTCGGGATCCGGTGCTACTCCTTCTGAACTCACAACGTGTCCCAGGTATTGTACCTTTGGCTTTAGAAGGTGACATTTTGATGGCTTGATCTTCATACCATACCGGGATAAGGCTTCGAACACTTCTGCCAGATCTTGTAGATGTTGTTCGTAAGTCTTTGAGTAGACTATTACATCATCTAGGTACAGAAGGACGGCTTCAAAGTTCTTGTGTCCGAGACAGCATTCCATCAATCGCTGAAAGGTACCGGGTGCGTTGCAGAGTCCGAACGGCATACAATTAAATTCACAGAGACCCATTGGTGTGGTAAATGCTGTCTTCTCTTTATCTTCCTCAGCCACAGGGACTTGCCAATACCCACTTGTTAAGTCTAAGGTGGAAAAATAGTTAGCAGATCTTAAAGCAGCTAATGACTCTTCAATTCTAGGTAAGGGGTAGGCGTCTTTATGGGTAATGTGATTAATCTGCCGGTAGTCTACGCACATTCTCATGGTTCCGTCTTTCTTTTTAACTATTACCAGAGGGGCTGCCCAGGGGCTACAACTGTCTCTTATTACCCCGGCCTGTTTCATCTCCCTCAGCATGTCTTTAGCACATTGATAATGAGCGGGCGGTATGGGTCTATATCTCTCTTTTATTGGTGGGTGGTTACCGGTAGGAATTGTATGTTCTACCCCTTTAATCTGTCCGAAGTCTAATGGGTGTTTACTGAAGACCCGTTCATATTCTTCTACTAGTCGGTACACCCCTTGTTTTTGGTGGGTAGGTGTTGAATCTGTACCTATATGCAGCTGCTGACACCAATCTTCTAATTCTCCACTTGAACCATTGTCGTCCGCCTGACATGACGGATTCAAGGGCCCAATGGCTATGATGGCATTGTTGTCAACAGTATATAGCTTGGCCATTGTAGCGTACCTTGGTAAAGTGACCTCTTCCTCTCCACAATTCAAAAGACGTATGGGTACTCTTCCCCTGTGTACCTCGACTATTCCTCTAGCCGTTAATATCGTGGGTCTACTATCAGTGTACACAGGCTCTACCAAGGCTTGGTAATCTCGTCCTTTAATACCAATGGCTGCTCTACACCATACCAGCATTTCAGTTTTTGGAGGTATCACTATAGGAGTTGGGTCACTTACCCTCACACTGCCGATTTCTCCACCTGCAACCTCTACTTGTTGCTTCAGCACCAATGCTTTTATCTCTCTCCGGAGAATTCTCTGCTGGCAGGATTGGGCAGTTTCTGCAAATTGCTGTAAAATAGTAATAACCTCGGAAAAACAATTTTCTAAAACATTCATACCTATCAATACAGAAGGTTCCCGTCGGTTAACATCAACAATTATGATACCCTGATTCTTTAATTCTACTCTACCAATCTTAATGGTCATCTCTCTAAATCCTACTTGCGGTACCAATTTTCCATTACTAGCATATATACTTAGCTCAACATTAGATGGTCTTTTATCAATGTCTGAATCTGCCCAGTACCTCTTATAAAGGATATGTGGTATAGATGAAATCTGGGAACCAGTGTCCAACAAGGCATTGATGGGAATACCGTCCAGCACGATGGGAATAATGGGACGTCCTCCGACGTACTTATCGTGCCAGGATGTTGGGCCTTGAAAGTTCACTCCTGCGAAGCGGCCCGCATTCCCAGGGGATCCTTGTTTAAATCACAATTGCGGGCGATGTGGCCTGGCTTCCGGCAACGGCGGCAAATAGGCTGTCCATCCGGCTGGTAACGGTCGTTGGGTCGTCCTCTCCACGCTTGGTATCTCTGGGGTCTCATCCAGGGAATATCCTCTCTGCGGTTCGCCAACTCCATCTTGGGTGTAGTCTGTGATTCTCTCATTTCCTGCATGGTTTTAGCCATTGAGGTGACAATGTCTGTTAGAGAGTCAAGCTTTTGCTGGAAAGCATCATTAGCACTGGCCTCCAGGGGCTTAACTGATGTCACTGGCACTCTCTGTTGTTGAGGGGTTTCTGTAATGGATTGCTCAGGATCCTGATCCCAAAGTGCCTCTGCTTGCTGGAGACGAATAGCGCTCTCCTTTAACTGGGCAAATGTCACTTCAGGGTCCTTGAAAGTCAGCATACTCGCATGCCCTCGATGAGAAGGGGTTAATAGTCCCTCAATGAATTGATCTTTTAGCAATTTATCAGCGCCAGTGTTAAACATTGGTTCAGCCAGTGTAAGCGCTTTAAGGGCCTCCTGTAAATTCAGGGCAAAGTCTCTCACACTCTCATTGGCCTTTTGTTTGCAATTGAAGAATTTGGTCTTTGCTTTGCTACCAGCAGTAGTTTCAAATGCTGCCTTTAATCCAGCTAGAATATGCTCAGCAGTGTCTTTTAGATCAGCGGACCATGCTGTGACTTCTCGCTTGGCATTACCACTTAACTGTGCCATCAGTAAACCGACACGCTGAGCTTCTGCCATTGGAAACATGTTTAAATAGGCCAGCAGTTTTTCTTTAAAATCATCAAAAGTATTAGGCTTACCTTCATACACTGGAAGCCATGGAGCACCTGGGGTATATGGCATCAACATCGGCATAATGGGCGCTGCACCTTGCGCCGCTGTGCTGCCGAGCGCTCTGTTTTGTGCTTCAGCTGCATTTGTGTCGCCGGGTGTTTCGGCGTCTCCGTGCTGCGACATGTTGCGCCCCCTTAGTTAATCCGGACCCTTCCGGTCCTCTGCCTCCGTCGGGATGGCGTATAATCGTTCCGCTGTGCAGCAGGATTGGTTTTCCCCTTTTGCAGACGTCAGAGCTCTCAGCTTGGTACCGCCCACAAAGACACGCCCCCTTCTGCTTCTGCTCGCCGTGAGCTCAGTAATGGCGGAATCTGAAATTTTTCAGTCAGATCAGAGCTCAGGGCTATGACACAGTTCAAATAGCAGTCTCGTGCTGTGGCAGTTATGAGGTAATTAGTGATGATGCAATTTTACCTCAGAGGCTGGCGGCCATTTTGTTTCAATGTTAGTCAATGGGGAAAAGTCTATTTCAATGGTTTCCAATGGGAAAATCACTTTTTGATAAAATAAAAAAAAAAAAAAAGTCAATTTTTCTCGGATTTTCTCACAATTTTCGGCATTAATCACGGCACACAGTACCCGATTTAACCAGGCACGGTAGATCCTGTTCGTGACGCCAAAGAGAGATGTGCCGCCCAGCTTAGGGGACCGGGATACCCGGCGCAGGGTCCCTTTCCTTGGGGAGTCACTGGTGGCTGGACCCAGGCCGTGGCCCCAGGCTGGCACACTCCTAAAAGGGGGTATTTACAGGGGATTTAGAAGTTTATATAATTTATAAAGTTTGTAGATGTTATTGTCGTGACGCCACCGGAATAATGTGGCTATATATGGCCACCGCTGCCTTGTACTGGCCAGGGATGATGGTGAGAGGCAGCTGAGATGGTATAGCCCTTTTCCGGGTAGGGCTGTAGGGTCCCCTGGACAGGTGATGTTAAAGTTAATGATGGATGAAGATGGAAGTATGGTGAGGAGATGTTAAGGGCACAGACACTTACTTGATTCACAGCAAATTCTCTCAGCGGTGATGGTCCCAATCCTGGATAGATGGTAGCTGTTAAATCAGAGGCTGAGGCACAGATGAGGTTTAACTGGTTTACTTTCAACCAAACTATAATACAACAAGTCCCGTCTCCGGAGTCTGCAATAGGGGTTCAGTTGCTCAGGCCCCACCGGGTCCTTTACCTCCTGCTTGCGCTGTCTATGTGGCCCTGCTGCCGTGTGTGAACTCGCTGCTGGCCCAAATCTGTCCTCTCTGGGTCCCACTCAACAGGCAACTTGAGTCCTTTGTCTCTCTCTGCTTACCCCCTCCGGGAGTACTGCTGAACTCTTAGTATGTTGCTGTGTCTGGCCCTGTGAAGCTTGTTGTTACCTCACGTTTTCCGGTTGCTGTATTGTATATAACTAATGCAGCCACGGATCCGGTATCCGTATCTGCGCTTTTTATCTAGGGTAGATAATGATGCTACCCGATTCTGAAAGTGTTCCTCTTATCAGTTTTCTCCTCCTCAGACCGATGGCTTGGCCCTGGAAATTGTCAGCCAGTCCTCAGGAACTCAATGCAGCTCCTGTCACTCTGAGCTCCTGGCTCCAACTGTCTGAAAATTTACCTCAGACCAGTGTTTTATCTCTAGGGAAGTCTCTGGTGTCTCTGGAGCTCCCCCTACTGGCCAAAGGTGGTAGTGCAGTGGCTTGGCTTTCTAAGTGAGTGCAACTATTATGATCTTATACTGTGGCTAATACCCGCAGGGGCGCCACAATATTCTTTCTTTTGGTATTGCAGGGGTTAAGGACTCTTTAGTCCTATGTCAGGTGTAGCCTTTATGACCACTCCCCTCCAAGTTAAATAGTCAGGTGTTTTAGCATCTGATGCCAGTTATCTAGGCCATTTCTATGCAGACCACTGTGGATGGAGCAAATCTCTGGAGTTTCTGTAGCCATGACACTTGCAGTGATGATGCTTTGCTGCAATTTTGAAGTTAATAATAATAATATTTATTCATTTATATAGCACTATTAATTCTATAGCACTCTCAATACATTGGCCACACTGTCCCCATTGGGGCTCACAATCTACACATCTTATCAGTGTCTTTCAAATGTGGGAGGAAACTGGAGAAACCCAAAGAAACAATGGGAGAACATTCAAACTCTTTGTAGACGCTGTCCTTAGTGGTGAGATCTGAACCGAGGACCCCAGTGCTGCAAGGCTGCAGTGCTAACCACTGAGCCACCATACAGTGCTAACCACTGAGCCACCATACAATGCTAACCACTGAGCCACCATATACAGTGCTAACCACTGAGCCACCATATACAGTGCTAACCACTGAGCCACCATACAGTGCTAACCACTGAGCCACCATACAGTGCTAACCACTGAGCCACCATACAGTGCTAACCACTGAGCCACCGTACAGTGCTGACCACTGAGCCACCATATACAGTGCTAACCACTGAGCCACCATACAGTGCTAACCACTGAGCCACCATACAATGCTAACCACTGAGCCACCATATACAGTGCTAACCACTGAGCCACCATACAGTGCTAACCACTGAGCCACCATACAGTGCTAACCACTGAGCCACCATACAGTGCTAACCACTGAGCCACCATACAGTGCTAACCACTGAGCCACCATATACAGTGCTAACCACTGAGCCACCGTATACAGTGCTAACCACTGCGCCACCATATACAGTGCTAACCAGTGAGCCACCATATACAGTGCTAACCACTGAGCCACCATACAGTGCTAACCATTGAGCCACCATATACAGTGCTAACCACTGAGCCACCATATACAGTGCTAACCACTGACCACCATACAATGCTAACCACTGACCACCATACAATGCTAACCACTGAGCCACCATACAGTGCTAACCACTGAGCCACCATATACAGTGCTAACCACTGAGCCACCATATACAGTGCTAACCACTGAGCCACCATATACAGTGCTAAGCACTGAGCCACCATACAGTGCCAACCACTGAGCCACCATACAGTGCTAACCACTGAGCCACCATGTACAGTGCTAACCACTGAGCCATCATACAGTGCTAACCACTGAGCCACCATATACAGTGCTAACCACTGAGCCACCATACAGTGCTAACCACTGAGCCTCCATATACAGTGCTAACCACTGAGCCACCATATACAGTGCTAACCACTGAGCCACCATATACAGTGCTAACCACTGAGCCACCATATACAGTGCTAACCACTGAGCCTCCATATACAGTGCTAACCACTGAACCACCATATACAGTGCTAACCACTGAGCCACCATATACAGTGCTAACCACTGAGCCACCATATACAGTGCTAACCACTGAGACACCATATACAGTGCTAACCACTGAGCCACCATACAGTGCTAACCACTGAGCCACCATACAGTGCTAACCACTGAGCCACCATGTACAGTGCTAATCACTGAGCCACCATACAGTGCTAACCACTGAGCCACCATACAGTGCTAATCACTGAGCCACCATGTACAGTGCTAATCACTGAGCCACCATACAGTGCTGACCACTGAGCCACCGTACAGTGCTAACCACTGAGCCAACATGTACAGTGCTAACTACTGAGCCACCATACAGTGCTAACCACTGAGCCACCGTACAGTGCTGACCACTGAGCCACCATACAGTGCTAACCACTGAGCCACCATACAATGCTGACCACTGAGCCACCATACAGTGCTAACCACTGAGCCACCATATACAGTGCTAACCACTGAGCCACCATACAGTGCTAACCACTGAGCCACCATATACAGTGCTAACCACTGAGCCACCATATACAGTGCTAACCACTGAGCCACCATACAGTGCTAACCACTGAGCCACCGTATACAGTGCTAACCACTGAGCCACCGTACAGTGCTAACCACTGAGCCACTGTACAGTGCTAACCACTGAGCCACCATATACAGTGCTAACCACTGAGCCACCATACAGTGCTAACCACTGAGCCACCATATACAGTGCTGACCACTGAGCCACCATACAATGCTGACCACTGAGCCACCATGTACAGTGCTAACTACTGAGCCACCATACAGTGCTAACCACTGAGCCACCGTACAGTGCTCACCACTGAGCCACCGTACAGTGCTTACCACTGAGCCACCGTATACAGTGCTCACCACTGAGCCACCATATACAGTGCTAACCAATGAGCCACCATATACAGTGCTAACCACTGAGCCACCATACAGTGCTAACCACTGAGCCACCATATACAGTGCTAACCACTGAGCCACCGTATACAGTGCTAACCACTGAGCCACCATATACAGTGCTAACCACTGAGCCACCATACAATGCTAACCACTGAGCCACTGTACAGTGCTAACCACTGAGCCACCATATACAGTGCTAACCACTGAGCCACCATATACAGTGCTAACCACTGAGCCACCATATACAGTGCTAACCACTGAGCCACCATATACAGTGCTAACCACTGAGCCACCATACAGTGCTAACCACTGAGCCACCATACAGTGATAACCACTGAGCTGCCATACAGTGCTAACCACTGAGCCACCATACAGTGCTAACCACTGAGCCACCATACAATGCTAACCACTGAGCCACCGTACAGTGCTAACCACTGAGCCCCATACAGTGCTAACCAC
Source organism: Allobates femoralis (assembly GCA_033576535.1). Taxonomy (NCBI): domain Eukaryota; kingdom Metazoa; phylum Chordata; class Amphibia; order Anura; family Aromobatidae; genus Allobates; species Allobates femoralis. The sequence continues at coordinate 30,251,431 of JARQOC010000009.1, read as the reverse complement.
TGAGCCACCATATACAGTGCTATCCACTGAGCCACCATACAGTGCTAACCACTGAGCCACCATACTGTGCTAACCACTGAGCCACCATACAGTGCTAACCACTGAGCCACCATACAGTACTAACCACTGAGCCACTGTGTGCTAACCACTGAGCCACCATATACAGTGCTAACCACTGAGCCACCATACAATGCTACCCACTGAGCCACCATACAGTGCTAACCACTGAGCCACCATACAGTGCTAACCACTGAGCCACCATACAGTGCTAACCACTGAGCCACCATATACAGTGCTAACCACTGAGCCACCTTTAAATACTACCCACTGAGCCACCATACAGTGCTAACCATTGTGCCGCCCTTCTGTCTTATTACTGCAGTGTTGAGGCTAACATGTTCACCAGCCTTTGTATTATCCAGGGGTGAGTGGCGTGACAGTGACTGTGGGGAAGGACCCGTATAGGGATGTTAGGGAGCTCAGCGGTCAGTCACAGGTGAGATCTAGGTAGTGTCTCCTCTTCTCTTCTCCCTATATCACCAGGATCTTTCTTCACATCTTCCCTGGTTTTACTCTCTGTATTGCATCACATACGGGCATTCCCTCGTCCAGGCATGACCCCATATATCAGGTCCTTTTTATCCTTTTATGCAGGTTCTATGCTCTTATATGTGCATATTATTATTATTATTATTATTATTATTATTATTATTATATTATTTATAGAGCACCATTGATTCCATGGTCTGTACATGAGAAAGGGATACTTACAAACAAGTTATAGATACAATGAACAAACAAACAGTGAAAGACTGATACAGAGTGGAGAGAGGACCCTGCCCCTGCAGGATTACATACTACAGGGCAATGGGGAGAGAGACAGTAGGTTGGGTCTGCCCGGGTGATGGTAGAGCACTGGGTCCAGTGGTGGTGGAACGCCGGGTCCAGTGGTGGTGGAGCGCTGGGTCCAGTGGTGGTGGAGCACCGGGTCCAGTGGTGGTGGAGCACCGGGTCCAGTGGTGGTGGAGCGCCGAATCCAGTGGTGATGGAGCACTGGGTCCAGTGGTGGTGGAGCACCGGGTACAGTGGTGGTGGAGCACCAGATCCATTGGTGGTGGAACACCGGGTCCAGTGGTGGTGGAGCGCCGGGTCCAGTGGTGGTGGAGCACCGGGTCCAGTGGTGGTGGAGCGCCGGGTTCAGTGGTGGTGGAGCACCGGGTCCAGTGGTGGTGGAACACCGGGTCCAGTGGTGGTGGAGCGCCGGGTCCAGTGGTGGTGGAACACCGGGTCCAGTGGTGGTGGAGCGCCGGGTCCAGTGGTGGTGGAGCGCCGGGTCCAGTGGTGGTGGAGCACTGGGTCCAGTGGTGGTGGAGCGCCGGGTCCAGTGGTGGTGGAGCGCCGGGTCCAGTGGTGGTGGAACGCCGGGTCCAGTGGTGGTGGAGCGCCGAATCCAGTGGTGATGGAGCACTGGGTCCAGTGATGGTGGAGCACCGGGTACAGTGGTGGTGGAGCACCAGATCCATTGGTGGTGGAACACCGGGTCCAGTGGTGGTGGAGCGCCGGGTCCAGTGGTGGTGGAGCACCGGGTCCAGTGGTGGTGGAGCGCCGGGTTCAGTGGTGGTGGAGCGCCGGGTCCAGTGGTGGTGGAACACCGGGTCCAGTGGTGGTGGAGCGCCGGGTCCAGTGGTGGTGGAACACCGGGTCCAGTGGTGGTGGAGCGCCGGGTCCAGTGGTGGTGGAGCGCCGGGTCCAGTGGTGGTGGAGCACTGGGTCCAGTGGTGGTGGAGCGCCGGGTCCAGTGGTGGTGGAGCGCCGGGTCCAGTGGTGGTGGAACGCCGGGTCCAGTGGTGGTGGAGCGCCGGGTCCAGTGGTGGTGGAGCACAAGGTCCAGTAGTGGTGGAACATCGAGTCCAGTGGTGGTGAGGCGGCACTGTGGTCATTGCAGGCTGTTCTGAAGAGATGGGTTTTCAGGTTCTGCTTGAAGGTTCTGAGTGTAGGGGATAGTCAGACGTTTTGGGGTGCAGAATTTCAGAGAATGGGGGATGCTCGGGCGAAATCTTGCAGACGGTTAGATGAGGAACGTATTAGTATGGAGGAGAGGAGGAGGTCTTGGGAGGATGGAAAATTACGGGTTGGATGATATCGGGAGATTAGTTCAGAGATATATGAGGGGGACAGATTGTGGACGGCTTTGTAAGTCAATGTTAGGATATTGGATACACTGGGAAATTGGGAGCCAGTGGAGGGATCTGCAGAGGGGAGAAGTGGAGGAGCAGCGAGGAGAGAGGTGGATTAGCCGGGCAGCAAAGTTAAGGACAGATTGGAGAGGTGCAAGGGTGTTAGCAGGGAGGTCATAGAGGGGGAGGTTGCAGTAGTCAAGACGGGAGATAATGAGGGCGTGCACTAGTAGTTTAGTAGATTGAGGGTTGAGGAAGGAACTGATTCTGGAAATATTTTTGAGTTGGAGGCGGCAGGAGGTGGCGAGAGTTTGGATGTGCGGTGTGAAGGACAAGGCAGAGTGAAGGGTTACTCCGAGGCAGCGGACTTCAGGTACAGGGAGGTGTGTGAGATGGGTGAAAGATGATGGGTTCAGTTTTGTCTACATTTAGTTTAAGGAAGTGACAGGAGAAGAAGGAGGATATGGCTGATAGACACTCCGGGATTCTGGTGAGCAGAGAGGTGACGTCTGGGCCAGAGAGGTAGATCTGAGTGTCATCAGTACAGGTGATACTGGAATCTGTGTATAGGACTAATAATAAAGACTGTAGATAACACAGAGATGATTTTCTTGTTAATGGAGGCTAATAAGTGGTTTTTCCTGACGATCTGATAGTGTATGAATGAATGAAGCAGCGGGCGACGCTCCTCCGGACGTCTGGATACAATGGAGACCACAGAGAACGGTCCTCATAGAAATGTGATTGGAGCCCTGACCCTGGAGGCGCCACAGAAAGGCGACAATCATTTCCCCAAAATAATGTGTGATATTTTCAGAGTGCAGTGAAGGAGCCGCACTTCCGGGTGATGAGCGCCAGCATTTAGGGACACTTTGATGTTGCCACACAGAGAGATCTCTTGTGCTAATTCTGCCATGTATGTTCTCTCTCCTAATTAAAGACTCATCAGTTCCTCCAGCTCCTGCTGAGCCTCAGAACACGAGATCTGACGGGTCTGAGGACAATCAAGACGTGAGGAAAATTAACCCCTTAAAGGAGCGTGATCGAAAAATGAAGAATTACACAAGAAATAGGCGCCCTCGCTCTTCTTTGTCTGTAGAATTTTTTGCATGATCCTGAAGCGGTCAGTCCTGTAGAGAAACCAAGGGGTTAATCTCGTGCTGCTCAGTCTAAGGGGTAAGAGTGACATGCCAGTATGAGGAGACCTATACGCCGTGCAATGCTCCTCTGGGAAATGAAATATGCAAATTGTCTCTCTCTAGCGCCACCTATTGGAAGTAGCAATATTAAAAGTCAATACCGACCCTTTAATGGGCCTTGTCATAGGACTTAGGATAACAAACCCAAATCAGAATCTAAATTTGCAGACACGGTATTTTGGGGCATTGCTCCTCATCAGTGCAAAGTATGAGATCTGGTTTGGCTGTATGAGAAGCTAAGACTGGGATCTAAGAGATAAGGTTTCTCCTGGTGGAGAGTGACGTGTCAGCATGAGGAGACTTATACGCCGTGCAATGCTCCTCTGGGAAATTAAATATGGAAGATGTCTCTTTAGAGAGGAAGAAGACGAACTCTGGCACCACCTATTGGAAGTAGCAATCCTGAAAGTCTATATTGACCCTTTAACGAGCCTTGTCATATGACTTGGGATATAAATGTTAAACCAAAATAAGACACATTATTTTGGGATATTGCCCCTCGTCAGTACAAAGTATGAGATCTGATTTGGCTGTACGAGAGTCTAAGACTGAGATCTAAGGGGTAAGGTTTCTTCTTGTGGAGAGTGACATGCCATTAAAGGGTCAATAATGATTTTTAGGTGGCACTAGAGTTCAAGTCCTCTTCTTCTCTAAAGAAACAATTAAATATTTTAATTCCCAGAGGAGCATTGCAGCATTTAAGTCTCCTCATACTGACATGTCACTCTCCACCAGGAGACACCATACCCTTAGATCCCAGCCTTAGCCTCTCACCTAACCAAATCAGATCTCATACTTTGCACTGATGAGTTCTCATTAAAGAGTCGATATTGACTTCTAGGGTTGCTACTTCCAATAAGCGGAGCTAGAGTTCAAGTCCTCTTCCTCTCTGAAGAGACAACCTGCATTTGTCCTTTTGAAAACAAGTAAAAAGTGGGGAGGCTCCTGCTGCAGCCAGCTGTATTTCAGCCACACACAGGACAGTGGGGAAAGGAGGATATGGATGAGCTCCTGGGACACAGAGACCAGGATTTAGTGATATGCAGCATGTGATTGATGTGTGCTCCCCTGTGGGCTTGGCAGTCTGCTGTAAGCCAAACCCCCTCCCTCTCATTCAGACTTATCCGGGGGGGATGGCTATTGGCATACAGCAGACTGCCATGCCCACAGGGAAGGAATAAATAAAACCCAAATAGTGATGTCATGCTGCTCACATCAATCATCTGCTGCACTGATTTGCAGGTGGTTGTTAGATCCTGGTGGTTGTTCGGTTAGATCCTGGTGGTTGTTCGGTTAGATCCTGGTGGTTGTTCACTTTAAGTATTTTGCATTTAATGATAATATGAAAAAACCATAGGATGAAAAAGATGCTGAGGATGTGGATGATGATGGAGGATGATGAGGAGGATGATGATGGAGGATGATGATGAAGAGGATGGAGGATGATGATGATGGAGGAATGAGTATGAGGATGATGATGAAGATAATGATGATGAGGATGATGATGATGATGGTGGATGGAGGATGATGATGAATAGGCTGGAGGATGATGATGATGGAGGATGACGATGATGGAGGATGATGATGATGATGAAGGATGGAGGATGATGGAGGATTGAGGACGAGGATGATGAGGATGATGATGATGATGTGGCACCCCTACGGGACGATTGCCACAGGACCACCTGTTGCACAGAGGGATTTCCACATCAGGTACCCTACACATGCAACACCTTCCACCCCAGACCTGAAGGGGGAGCTCTACTTGCTGCCTTCAGGCAACGTCACCTATAAATTCAGGCCCGGGGGAGGAGTTAGGCAGTGCAGTACGGAGCAGTACTGTGAAGACATCCTGGTGAAAGGTGCCACGCTAGGCCTGTGCCAGAGGGAAGCCTAGCCAGTACAGGGGCCCAAGAGTGAGAGTCAGAGGCAAGGAGAGGAATAGAGTGGGGGCAGAGGAACCATACCGGTTCATCCCAGGAAGCAACCTGGACACCGGAGTCTGAGTGTGCCAGGGACTACTTAGCCCAGCAGAGAATACCGGTCAACCAAGGAGACTTCAGTCTTCAGGGACACTTGTAGCAACCACGAAAGCCAGGAACCACAGGAGAGATAGCGGCACCCAACAGAAGGTTCTCACCGCCCGCAATACAAGTGAGAGACACAGAGGAGGTCAGGGCCAGGTTCCAGACAGGCCAGGACTTACACACACACTAGGACAAGGAGGCCTCACAACTCACCGGGTGTGGAGATCCTGAAGTGCCTCCCGACCACCTGGAGTGTACCCTGGACGTTACCTTGCCGCAACATCAGTAAAACAACTTTCAGTGTGTGTGTGTTATTCCGGCCCCTGATCCTGCCCTTAACATAGACTGCCTGCCAGCATCTCCACCTGCGGAGCCACCTTCTCCTGCAGCACCAGAGACAAGGCTGTGTGGGTGGAGAACCACCTCCCTGTGTAAGTCCCTTATTCTACATCACTGCCCCGAGGACCCTGCTCCACCTATGGGGAGCATTATCATCCCCGGAGGTCTGAAAGCAGCGTCGGTATCATTACCGGGCACCATGGGTGGCGTCACAAGACATTCTTTCAGATTACTTTTCCCCTTTTTGCCATTTTTCAGCGACCACCAAGGCCAGGGGCTCGTGAAAGCCTCCCGTGACATACCCTATTGCAATTGCCTGGGACCTGGTACCCTGAGGGGCCTGGGGTGGGTCAATAAAGATGGAGGATGATGATGATGATGTAGGATTGAGGATGATGATGATGATTATTAAATAATGGAGGACATTGTTATTTTGTTTGTGCATGTTTAGTTTTCCTTTAATAGAATAACTTAATGCCGCACGTCTGATTTCACGATTGTATTACATGAATGAAGTTATGAACATAAAAAATATTTAATGTCGAGTTTGTGCCAAGGGGCGATGGTCCTCCCACCATCCGCGGCCCCCCATCACCAGCACTTAGAGAATGAACGAAGGGAGATTAATTACCCCGGAGCTGGAAGTCCTATGACGGGGCGAGCCACTGAAAGAGGACTAATTACCCTGGAGCTGGAGGTCCTGTTCTCGATTTGCAGACCCCTATACTTACCAGCCAAAAATAGGAAGGTAATTAGCCCGTCCCCTCCCTAATGCACTAATTATTAGGACCTCCTGAGCCTGGAACACGCTGCACAAGGAAAAGAAAAACAGCCTTATCAAAAAGGAGCAGATGATTATTATTATTGGCATTGGGTAGAGCAGTAATGAGGAAGGGTTATGCGAAGTAATAGGAAGGATTACCCGGAGCGATGGGGGATTTGTGAGAAGCGGCTCGATGAATATATGACACATATGACCAGAATGAGACAGAATGGCGGCTTTACCTCACCTCCCCTCACCCCGCCACCTCCTATATTACATTTTATTAATGTGACTATCTATCTGCACATTATACAGGGGCGTCGCTCCAAACCCCCCTGACCCCGGTGCAATGAGACCTACACAACGATCATTTAAAGGGGAGATCACCTATTGTGAATGGTGGATCCTGTGTTATCTACTGTATATAGAGGTGTTATCAGTCATTGTACAGGAGGAGGTGAGCTGTGATATCACCTATTGTGAATGGTGGATCCTGTGTTATCTACTGTATATAGAGGTGTTATCAGTCATTGTACAGGAGGAGGAGGTGAGCTGTGATATCACCTATTGTGAATAGTGGATCCTGTGTTATCTACTGTATATAGAGGTGTTATTAGTCATTGTACAGGAGGAGGAGGTGAGCTGTGATATCACCTATTGTGAATGGTGGATCCTGTGTTATCTACTGTATATAGAGGTGTTATCAGTCATTGTACAGGAGGAGGTGAGCTGTGACATCACCTATTGTGAATGGTGGATCCTGTGTTATCTACTGTATATAGAGGTGTTATTAGTCATTGTACAGGAGGAGGAGGTGAGCTGTGATATCATCTATTGTGAATGGTGGATCCTGTGTTATCTACTGTATATAGAGGTGTTATCAGTCATTGTACAGGAGGAGGTGAGCTGTGATATCACCTATTGTGAATGGTGGATCCTGTGTTATCTACTGTATATAGAGGTGTTATCAGCCATTGTACAGGAGGAGGTGAGCTGTGATATCACCTATTGTGTATGGTGGATCCTGTGTTATCTACTGTATATAGAGGTGTTATCAGTCATTGTACAGGAGGTGAGCTGTGATATCATCTATTGTGAATGGTGGATCCTGTGTTATCTACTGTATATAGAGGTGTTATCAGTCATTGTACAGGAGGAGGAGGTGAGCTGTGATATCACCTATTGTGAATGGTGGATCCTGTGTTATCTACTGTATATAGAGGTGTTATCAGTCATTGTACAGGAGGAGGAGGTGAGCTGTGATATCACCTATTGTGAATGGAGGATCCTGTGTAATCTACTGTATATAGAGGTGTTATTAGTCATTGTACAGGAGGAGGAGGTGAGCTGTGATATCATCTATTGTGGATGGTGGATCCTGTGTTATCTACTGTATATAGAGGTGTTATCAGTCATTGTACAGGAGGAGGAGGTGAGCTGTGATATCACCTATTGTGAATGGTGGATCCTGTGTTATCTACTGAATATAGAGGTGTTATCAGTCATTGTACAGGAGGAGGAGGTGAGCTGTGATATCACCTATTGTGAATGGTGGATCCTGTGTTATCTACTGAATATAGAGGTGTTATCAGTCATTGTACAGGAGGAGGAGGTGAGCTGTGATATCACCTATTGTGAATGGTGGATCCTATGTTATCTACTGTATATAGAGGTGTTATCAGTCATTGTACAGGAGGAGGTGAGCTGTGATATCACCTATTGTGAATGGTGGATCCTGTGTTATCTACTGTATATAGAGGTGTTATCAGTCATTGTACAGGAGTAGGAGGTGAGCTGTGATATCACCTATTGTGAATGGTGGATCCTGTGTTATCTACTGTATATAGAGGTGTTATCAGTCATTGTACAGGACGAGGAGGTGAGCTGTGATATCACCTATTGTGAATGGTGGATCCTGTGTTATCTATTATATATAGAGGTGTTATCAGTCATTGTACAGGACGAGGAGGTGAGCTGTGATATCACCTATTGTGAATGGTGGATCCTGTGTTATCTACTGTATATAGAGGTGTTATCAGTCATTGTACAGGAGGAGGAGGTGAGCTGTGATATCACCTATTGTGAATGGTGGATCCTGTGTTATCTACTGTATATAGAGGTGATATCAGTCATTGTACAGGAGGAGGAGGTGAGCTGTGATATCACCTATTGTGAATGGTGGATCCTGTGTTATCTATTGTATATAGAGGTGTTATCAGTCATTGTACAGGAGGAGGAGGTGAGCTGTGATATCACCTATTGTGAATGGTGGATCCTGTGTTATCTATTGTATATAGAGGTGTTATCAGTCATTGTACAGGAGGAGGAGGTGAGCTGTGATATCATCTATTGTGAATGGTGGATCCTGTGTTATCTACTGTATATAGAGGTGTTATCAGTCATTGTACAGGAGGAGGAGGTGAGCTGTGATATCACCTATTGTGAATGGTGGATCCTGTGTTATCTACTGTATATAGAGGTGTTATCCTTTATAGTCTATAGCTGGATTGAGTGAGATGAGATACATTAACCCTTGCAGTTGCACCCCTCGTCATGTGGTGAGAGGTGTGCATCATATTTGGAGCTTAAATGTTGCACTGACATGGGTCAATGGAGTTCCCCCATTTTTCAGTCCCCAATCCTGCAGTGCTGCTTAGTTTTCCAATCTATTGCTATATTAGCAGGTTAAAGGTTATAATCAAGTCTAAAAAGAAAAACAACTCAAGTTTGCCCCGATCCTTGGTGTTGTAATTCCCATAATCCGAGTTTTGCATGACAAATTGTCGCCAGGCTGCGGCCCCCGGGGGGTCTCTGATTATATCCCATGCTGCACTCTGATCCCTGCTGTGATCTCTCTATCTTAATTAAACATCAGTGCAGCTAAATGCACAGGATTAATCAGCACTTAAATGCTTGACCTCTTATACTTCTCCTTGAGCGCCACAGACAGGTAAAGTGCTGGAGAAGACCAGGGAAGAACGGAGGAGGGCGGGGGCCGGGGTGGGGGGGTTCACCTAATTTATTTAATGCAAGGGCTAATTACATAACCAACTAACGACCAATCAGCAAATTCATTCTGCAGGTCTCATTTCAATCTAATTATGTTTGTTCTTTGTAAATAAACATTACCCTTTTATTACACCTCCGAGAGACACTTTTCAGGAGAAACTCGTTGATCGTTTTTAAAGGTGCGTGCACCAGTTGGGATAATCAGCCATATGTGGCTGGAACTGCAGGGATCCCTGGGAGATAGGTGGTACAGCAGCACAGATGTTTAACTCTACCCAACTAAGGCTGGCTCCCTGGGGATGATGAGAGTGATGGTGATAGGTGTGATGAAAAAAAGTAAGCAGCACGAGTCAAGCTTTGCTGTACCTTTTTACTGCAAATTCTGTAGCAGGACCAGGGTAATAGAATCTCTACCAGGTGTGTGGTCTGGCCAGTCTGATGAGAACTGTAGTCCACTCTGCTGGATGAGTAATATGGCCTTAATGCTGACTTCCTTGTTTGGAGGTTTCCTGACACCTTTAGCCCTTCAGTACTCCCTCTTACTTCCAGAGGCTTCCCTCCTGCCATGATGGTAGTGCAGATCCTGTGGGTAGCCATGCTCCCAGAGCAGTTCCCTGATCTTTATACTATGGTCACCCTGGAAAGCTCCACTTGATTTCCTAGTGGCCCTAAAACCCACCAGTCTCCAGTTCTGCCAACAGATCCTGGAAGCCTGGATGACCTAGGGACTGGCACCCTGCCTGCAGCTCCTGCTGTCTCCTCACTGGACCTCTCCTCCGCCTAACACTCAGCTAAACCCTCCCCTTCACCAAGGAGTAAGTCACATGCCCAAAAACACAAATCAAGTGCTCAGTCTTCTAATAAGGGATCAGGAAGTGTGTGTTCACTTCAGTCTTCCAGCAGAAGGAGCTCCAATTCTCCTCAAACATAACATTACAATCTATTAGGGCAATACCATTTGTGGTGACCAGACACAACCGCACCGCTCAATCTGTGAATGAATTGGTTAGTCACAGATGACTTGTTATATTGCGATCCATGGGCAGCATGTGTCAGACTCTGGCTGAACAATTTTAGACACATATTTAACTATGGCACAGTGCAGATTCTCAGAAAAAAAGCATAATTCAATAGCTGTCAGGACTAAGCTGCACTGGACTAGTCAGACAGGTGGATCCCTGGCAGCTTCTTCCAATATATAAGATTATCTCAGCACAAGAGATGTGGTATGATCAGAACATGTCCCTGTATGGTCAGACACATCCATTACACAGTACATAGCAGGGACACATATATAATATTATCTCAGCCCAGGAGATGTGGCATGATCAGACCATGTCCCTGTACTGTCAGACACATCCATTACACAGTACATAGCAGGGACACATATATAAGATTATCTGAGCACAGGAGATGTGGTATGATCAGACAATGTCCCTGTACGGTCAGACACATTAATTACACAGTACATAGCAGGGACACATATATAATATTATCTCAGCACAGGAGATGTGGCATGATCAGACAATGTCCCTGTACGGTCAGACACATTAATTACACAGTACATAGCAGGGACACATATATAATATTATCTCAGCACAGGAGATGTGGCATGATCAGACCATGTCCCTGTACTGTCAGACACATTCATTACACAGTACATTGCAGGGACACATATATAAGATTATCTCAGCACAGGAGATGTGGTATGATCAGACCATGTCCCTGTACAGTCAGACACATTCATTACACAGTACATTGCAGGGACACATATATAAGATTATCTCAGCACAGGAGATGTGGTATGATCAGACCATGTCCCTGTACAGTCAGACACATCCATTACACAGTACATAGCAGGGACACATATATAAGATTATCTCAGCACAGGAGATGTGGTATGATCAGACCATGTCCTTGTATGGTCAGACACATCCATTACACAGTACATAGCAGGGACACATATATAAGATTATCTCAGCACAGGAGACGTGGTATGATCAGACCATGTCCCTGTACGGTCAGACACATCCATTACACAGTACACAGCAGGGACACATATATAAGATTATCTTAGCACAGGAGATGTGGTATGATCAGACCATGTCCCTGTACGGTCAGACACATCCATTACACAGCAGGGGCACATATATAAGATTATGCCAGCACAGGACCATTTTTTTTTTTAAACACATCCAATTGTGCAAAATATATTTAAAATGACCTTTGTTCAAGGAAAAAAAACCTTTAAACCACCATAAAAAAGCATCTTCGAGATGATACAAAGCAAAAATGCAAATCAAAACACCACTCTGACCATTGATAAAAAAAAGCATCTACAAAATACTAACTAAAAGAACCCAATGCTGGCAGAGACACCGCATAAAACACTGTAGGAAAAGAGAAAGAAGAAAAACATCTACAAACTATACTGCCCAAAAATAAATAAAAATCCCTAACAAAACACTACTTAAATCACCGTAACAAAAAATAAAGTTTAAAGAAAGCGGCATATTTTCAATTGTCAGACAATAAGACTGTGTAAAGGAGGGCTGAATAAGAGCAGTGTTGGTGTATGAGCGGAGGAACATTGGCATGGCTCAATTTATTACACAATTTGTTCTCGTAGCCTCCAGGAGTTATAGGGAGAGCGAGACAGCAATACCTTCAAAGTGAGCACTTAAATCTCCGCCATGTGGAAATTAAGCACTTGTTCTATAGACGCGCAATAGTAACAGGTTACAAATTGCTTCTTACTTTATTTATCAGAGGTGGCCAATTTTTTCCCCCGAAGGAATAGGACATGGCCAATGAAATGAATTAATGATAATTTAGATTTTTTAAAATGCATTCATTTTAGCCCCTTCATGACCAAATACATACATATATGCCCATGGCCGCCTCCCTCCCTTTGATGTGAGCTCACGTGCTGAGCTTGCTTCATCTCCAACACGAGACAGCTGATTTGATCAGCCGAAATGTGTAGCTAACAGGATTGATCTGATCAGCTGACATGTTTAGCTAACAGGATTGATTTGATCAGCTGACCTGTTTAGCTAACAGGATTGATCTGATCAGCTGACATGTTTAGCTAACAGGATTGATCTGATCAGCTGACCTGTTTAGCTAACAGGATTGATCTGATCAGCTGACATGTTTAGCTAACAGGATTGATCTGATCAGCTGACATGTTTAGCTAACAGGATTGATCTGATCAGCTGACATGTTTACTTAACAGGATTGATCTGATCAGCTGACATGTTTAGTTAACAGGATTGATCTGATCAGATAACATGTTTACTTATCAGGATTGATCTGATCAGCTGACATGTTTAGTTAACAGGATTGATCTGATCAGCTGACCTGTTTAGCTAACAGGATTGATCTGATCAGATGACATGTTTAGCTAACAGGATTGATCTGATCAGCTGACCTGTTTAGCTAACAGGATTGATCTGATCAGCTGACATGTTTAGCTAACAGGATTGATCTGATCAGCTGACATGTTTAGCTAACAGGATTGATCTGATCAGCTGACATGTTTAACAGGATTGATCTGATCAGATGACATGTTTAGTTAACAGGATTGATCTGATCAGCTGACCTGTTTAGCTAACAGGATTGATCTGATCAGCTGACCTGTTTAGTTAACAGGATTGATCTGATCAGCTGACATGTTTAGCTAACAGGATTGATCTGATCAGCTGACATGTTTAACAGGATTGATCTGATCAGCTGACATGTTTAACAGGATTGATCTGATCAGCTGACATGTTTAACAGGATTGATCTGATCAGATGACATGTTTAGCTAACAGGATTGATCTGATCAGCTTATACAAAGGAAAAAAGGGAGACAAAGAGGTGCAAATGAGTCTTATCATTTTAGGGATAAGGTAGTACCGTCATAGGTGTATGTGCTCACTTGATCCAGTTGTGTTTCCCCACAACTGGTAAATTACCTAGCTCAGACAGCTGCGGCTGGATCCACACTCCCACGTAACAGTGGTGATGTATCCAAGAAAAAGACCAGAGAAAGTCTGTGCTTTAGTGATCCGCACTGCCATCAGCTAATCAGCTGACCTGTTTAGCTAACAGGATTGATCTGATCAGCTGACCTGTTTAGCTAACAGCATCGATCGGATCAGTGATTCACCTGGCACTGTTAACCCTTTGGATCACCCTGTCAATCACTGACAGTGGGTTCTAAAGCACCACGGCGGGGATGCGATCACAGGGCCTCAATGCATTGCCATCACTGCACGGGGTCAGCTGATGACCCCAGATGCCGTCATGAATCACTTCCTGCCAGCAAACATCACCGGCAGAATGTGATCATTTGTGCTCTGCAGGCGGATGGTGAAGTATCTGTCTGCATAACACAAGCGATCACACTGTGTAGTGCTGAGGCCCCATAAGGTGCCATGTAAAATAAAGGAAAAGTTGAAAAAAAATTTAAAAAATGTTAAAACAAGTTACAAAAAATAAGTTAAAATCACCCCCCTTTGCCCCCATTGAAAATAAAACTAAAATAAAAATTACACATATTTGGTATCGTCGCCTTCAGAAATATCCGATTTATCAAAATATAGAATCAATTAATCAGATCTGTAAACTCTGTAACGGAAAAGAGTTCAAACGCCAAAATTATGTTTTTTTTGTCAACACAATATTGTAATTAATTGCAATAATAGGCGATCAAAACAACACATCTGCCCAAAAATGGTATCATTAGAAACATCAGCTCCAGACGCAAAAAATAAGCCGTCACACAGCCCCAGATCCCGAAAAATGAGGACGCTACGGGCCATGGAAAATGGCGCAAAAGTGAAATTCTTTTTCTTTAAGAACTTCAGACTTTTTTTCACCACTTAGATAACAGTAAAAGTATACATGTTTGGTATCTACAAACTCGTACTGACCCGAGGCATCACACCGACACATCAGTTTTACCTTATAGGGGACATGGTGAATAAAAAAGAAACTTGTAATTGAATTTATTTTGCAATTCATCACACTTGGAATTTTTTTCCCATTTTCCAGTCACCATATGGTAAAATAAATGATTTCATTCAAATGTACAACTCGTCACACAAAATACAAGCTCTCGTACGTCTATATTGACGGAAAAATATAAAATGTTATGGCTTTTGGCAGAAGGGGAGGGAAAAATGAAAACTAAAAGCGGAAAATCGCCCGGGGCTTAAAAAAAATAGCTTAAAGTGCAACTGCTGTTTAAATTTTTATTTAATAATAATGAGGGGTAAGTGTTTTTAATAAACTTTCAAATATACTTTATAAGAGAATTCTGGTTGAAAACCATTCATAAATCTTTCACAAGGTGTCTCCACTAGACTGTGTGTGAAGCAGACATATGTTCATTCTCAGTCAGATCCGTCTTCACACTGAATACACGCATGTAACCATATAAGGGTAAAGGGGGCGGGCTCTACACTGTTGACAAAAGCTGACGAGTAAACAATGTATCAGATTATCTCAGCCTACAGCACAGTTGCTGAGCAATGTCAGAATGTCAGGATAACTGCAAACTCCTCTTTCCTTGGCACAAGCTTCTGATCTGTTGCAACAGCCGCAAGGGCCTGGGGTACTCAGTAGCTGGGCCGGCAATATTTCAGGGAGGTCACGGTGGCGGTGGCCCAGCTCTTGGTCCTGGCCAAGCAGATGAAGGGAATATTTACAGGGGATTAACATTTATATCGCGACACCACCTGTGGTGCCTGGTCAGAGGTGACCAGGGCTGCTTAAATGAGCCCTCAGGGGGATAGGTGTTGATGGTAACGCTTTCTGCCGGCGGAGCGGGCCCCTGGCGTTTGATGTAAGAGTCTTTGGGAATGATTGTAGTGGTAGCTATGGTGCAGGAGGCAGCAAGGAGAGCATGGGAAATAAGCAGGAGGACACAAAGGGTGCAGTTCTTTTACCTTTACTGAAGAAATGTGGTCTAGTCCGGGGGCACTGGTTATCAGGTCCAGGAGGCTCCGGTCAGCCTGGAAGCAGTCAGATTCCACCTCGCCAGGTGGGTTTGGAAACCTGCCTGCTTTGCCACTCAGTTTGGGTCCCAGCTGCCTGTGAGCTATTCTGTGGCCCTGTCCTTTCCCTTTCTATTGCCCTTGCTCCTGACTAGCAGACAACACGAACCTGTAACAGACACTGCCATGTTGATTGCATCTCCGGGCTCTCATTAAGCTGTTGTGCCACCGCTCTCTACATGCGGCCAGGAAACTTGCAGTCTCCTGTCCTCCAGATTTGGTTTCCAGGATGTGCAATGCCCAAATAACGCAGGACTCTAGCGTTCTCCATTGTGCTGCCTGGGGTGAGCTCGTGTACAGCTCCACTTCCCAGGACCTTCTCCTTCTCACTCCTCGTCTCCTGCTTGTCTGCTTCTTCTCCCTTCCCGCACTTTCTCTGCACTCCTAACCCCTCCCCCTTGCCGGAAACAGGGCAGCTCACCT
Source organism: Allobates femoralis (assembly GCA_033576535.1). NCBI lineage: Eukaryota > Metazoa > Chordata > Amphibia > Anura > Aromobatidae > Allobates > Allobates femoralis. The sequence goes on along the minus strand of JARQOC010000009.1, from coordinate 30,235,448 downwards.
GAACTCGGGTGCAGAGCTCCCTCTTCTGGCCAAGGATCGGGTTTAGTGTGTGCATGTGAGGGGTTACCTAGCGTGGGGATCTCCTTCTGCTTCCAAGCATGATATCACCTCTGGTGAGAGAGGCAATACCACTGTGGCAACCGGACCATAGGGGCGCCACACTGTCATCTGGCTCCATGCAGCTTAGTCACTATCTGTTAACCCCTTCTCTGCTGTCACATTGCACTGCTTCTTATCAATCCTACATAGCCATAAAATGCAGTTTTTAAAAGGGCACAGAAAATGTGAGAAAATAAGTCTCATGGCACAAAAAAGCATTATCTTAGCTGCTATGTGACCCATCATTACCAGCCAGTGGTTTTTTTTTTTTCCAATGAAATGATATTTACACTTTAATATCCACATACATAAGGGAGGCCTATGACGACGTGAGAGCGGTATCGGAATTCTGGCCAGATGTTTGGGGCTCGGAATGGCGGAGTGGGGCGCCTGTCGCACCGGCCTCTAGATGCATGTATTTTTTATTTTATTCATGGCGCTGTTTGCTCGGAGCTAATCCATCTTCTCAGTAGCTGTCAGGAGGCAGGCGGGGAGAGCCCAGGAATAAATAACCTGCGAGAAAACTAAAACTGCAACTAAATCTGACTTTATTCAATTATTGGGGCTGATATCATTTCAGGCTGGCGTTATTAATCCTGTCAGCGCGGCAGAGGTTAAAGGGGAGTTCTCCTGCACGGATAAATAAGTCTTATCTTAATGGAATTCTTGTCTTGGAACGATTCCTGTGTGTTCGCAGAATAATTCCGCCCTCCGCCACTTCACTGTTTACAAAAATGCATTTACAAGAAATATCGGATCGGGCTCAGAATACATTTGGAAATGTCTCAAACTCTCAGAGCCCAGAAATAATAAAAAAAAAAAAGGACAGTTAATATTATCCCGGAAAAGGTTAATTGGAGTCTAGGTTCGCTCCTTTTTTATGAATGATGTATAGAGTCAATATGAATTATAGTCATCAGATAGAAAGAACAATAAAAATCATTCTACAGGGGAGATATACAGCGCAGGATGTACGTTTATTGCAAGAGTCGCTGCCAGAGGAAATTAAGAAAAACACTATCAGGATTCTTAAGCCATTGTAGGTCTGGCATTTAAAGGGGAAAAATTTCTATGACAGATTATAATGAATTAAAGCACCATTGTGATGCTCAAAAGCAGTAATGCTGATAAGTCTAGTTGTGTCCTCATAACAGCCCCCAAAAGAGTCAAAAAACACATCCCAGTTTGTGACGTAGACTTCATTTAGGAACAGGAAGCGCAGTCGGCATCACATGATCCTTCTCAGAGCTGCTGATTGGCTTAGAGAATCATGTGATAGGTCATGTGACTCCACAGAATCAGGAAGTGCTTATTAGGCTGTGTGCTCCAAAACGCAGCATAGTGGATGTGATTTCTAGAAGTCCCATGCTCCCAATGCTTTTCCCAACTGCAGCGTGTGTTCAGGTTTCCGGACTTCCGCTATTCCGCAGCATGCTAACTTCATGCTGCAAAGTCGGAAGTGCACACAGGGAGTAGCCGGACTGCATCCACCGCAGATGGTGAGTACAGGGTGGCTATGGTCTTCCTGCATGCACCCACGGCTACACTCAGGTCCGGAGGCACTGTGTCCAACATGCAGTGCCTCTGGATCATGTGAACATACCTAGAGTGGGCGGTTTAGGAGCCTGACATGGCCAATTATGTTAAAAGTCTAGAAAAGAGCCATCAGGGTCAGTTGCAGATTTTAGTGTGTTGTCTAATTCCAGTGTGAGTTGTTGCACAACCATAATGTGGTCTGGCCGCCACCGGGAGTACTGCACTCCTCCATTAGCGGGAGAGTAGTGCTCCTGTTCTCTGAACTAGGATGATGAAATTGAGACCCCCACACCGCAACACACACACAGGACCCTGGGCAGGGACGGTGGGCGGACCCGGGAGGGTGGTCCCAGTCTCAGAAAGGAGGACACGGGGTAGAACGTAGAGAGAGTCAGGAGGAGGACAGCAAAGGAATAGGAAGTCGGAGTGAGAGTCGAGAGGTGGTGGGAGTGTTAGCTCTTCTGGGCTAGAGCACGGTCACGCTCGCCATGGGAGGAAAAGACGGGAAGGTATAGAAAAGAGAAGAACCCTTGGGGTGTGGGAGAAGACTAAGATTACCCATATGCCCGTATCTGAACAGAGGGGCTGGTGGACAAAACAGGGGACTGGCGCTGAATATGGCGCGGCAGCTGTAGGCACGAACCGTTGAAACCAGAGGCCATGAAGTCTGAAAGAGAACTGTGGCCCAAAAACCCAGCATACCTTGGAGGAGGCGGCTGTACTAAGGCGCGGCACTAGGGATCCAATCAATGCCTGTGGCTGTCAGTACCCAACTCTTTGAGCGGAGGCGCTGACGAGAGAGGCAAGATGAGTTAGAGGTGCTGAGAGTACCGCCAGTGAAGGAAACACAGTGAGAGAGTAGGGAACACCTAGCGGTCTCGACGACACTGTCCCAGTTCTCGAGCAACAGCTGGACCGGAGATTGGCAGAAAGAAACACCCGGCGACCTGGCTGAAGTGTTGAAGTAAAGGTACAGAACTCCGACAGAAGTGTGTGAGACTTTTCTTTGCGGCGTCCACCGGCTGCAGAGGCTGCCTGATACACCGTGTTGGTGATTACCCTATGAACACCGGCCAAGAACTAATTGACTTCTCTACCCATTGCCCTCTGGACCCCGCTCTGCCCGTGGGGAGCGAAAGCATCCTAGCTGCTGGTCATCGTCCTCAGAGGTTCTGCAGCAGCGGCGGCCGCACTTTGCCGCACACTGCGGGTGGTGTCACGAATACGCCTTTCCCATTTACCCCATCATAAAAACCAGCAACCCTTTATTAAATAACACCGCCAGGGCCACGGAGACGGGTCGGGACATGCCCGAACAACTCTTGGAGTTGGAGGCAAACATTGTGGTTTGGGGGGGTGGAACATCAGGTGGATGGACCTCCCATTGTTGGCTTAGAATTTGTAAGTGCCTGGCGGATATAGGACTCTTCAGGGTGGGGTCACTGGGAGTCAGTGATGATGCTCATTGGTTTTCAAGCAATACTAGTACCTCTAAACTTGAGGATGCGGCTGGGGGTGATGCTGGATGGTTAATTATTTATGGAAGGTTTCCATCCGGTTTTGGAACTCTAAGATCCTCCCTTGTTTGTATGTTTATAATAAAGGCCGATTTGGCCAAAATGATTCAAAACCCAGTGTCGGTCATTTGTGGAAAGGGGTCATGGAAGCGGGTGGAAGTGCTGTGATATATGTGGGGATGGTGGAGTCTTCGGGCAAGGAAGCCTCTACAATACTGCAGTCATAGAGTTCTATGGAATATTTATGAAATTGAAGGCACAGATGGGCAGTAGAGTTCTCGTATCGGGCACATGGGCATTTTTATGGCTATATGTTATTTTTTTTCTGAAGATATATTTATTACGGTATTTTTTGACTCCATATAGGAAAAAAGCATGCAAAGCCATCGTAGTGAAGATGTTTTGGGCACCGCACCTCGTCTACCTCCCCTACTCTTGTTTTTCGGTTTTTGCTTTTCTATTTTTGTCTCCCCATCTTCTGCTCTCCCTCTGATCCCAGCCAGCCTGTGACTGTTATAGACTGTGGCATGAGGCAGTTCATTAGAGAGGTGAGAGCAGATGGGTGAGGCTCCGCTCAGGAAGATTAATCATTCTCACCGACACTAAATAGAAGCAGGTTTTGTAGTAAACACAATCTCTCCCTCTCATGAGAGACCGATCCAACCTGTCACATCCACTCTCACTGATCCACGCAATTAACACTTTACTTGGACTGCGGTCTGCGGGGGGCCAGAGCCAGAAGTGAACGGATAATATACAGGGGGGGGGGGGAAAGAAATTTCGCAATTCGCCTTCTTCTTCCTTCTTCTCAAAAATAAGCGGTTGTAACGCTCTGAAATGGAATCTATGAAAGCAATTAAGACCCAGGAATCGGTCTTCAAATTTTATAGACTCAGAAAGGAAAGGAATAGCCTAAGGGGCAGCCGTGGTGCAAGAGAGTGGGTGGAAGATGAGGCATGACTCTCTTAAAGGGTATCTGTCAGGATGATATTACTACTGAATCGGCAAGAATGACTGTATAGGTCATAAAATAAAAATAAAAATGATACCTGGATTGTAGTAATCCGATGTGCCAGTGCTGAGAAAATGAGCTTTAAAGACAGAAGCGAAATAGCCCGGAAGTGCTTTGGAGGCGGGTCCATGTACATAACTCAATGTATTGTCACTTCCTCATTCCACTTCCGGGCTAATTTACATGTGTCTTCAAAGCTTAATTTATCAGCTCTAGTACATCGGAATACTACAAGCCTGGTATCATTCTTATTGTTATTCTAGAGCCCTTACAGCCATCCATTAGTATCAAGAGTAAAATCATCCAACCAGGTTCCCTTTAGGGAATTAAAAGAGTTCTAGTCATCAGCTTTGACAAATTTTGCTCAGAAATTTGCCACTAATGACAAATCATCCACAGTCGTCAATTGCCTTAAAGAGGACCTGTCACCCCCCTCCAAGGTGCTTTCAAAAGTGATAGCACCACTGAATGCAGCGTGCATGCTGCATTCAGGGAAGCTGTATACTAAGGCTCTAGCCCCCCTGTAGCCCAAAAAAAACACTTTGCAAACTTTACAGTTAAGAGGTCCCCTGGGTTGGATCGGATTAAGAGGTCCTGGCTGCTGCCACAATCCTCCCTGCCTTCTCCTTGTGCGTTCCGCCCCCACTATGTGTCTGCCGCTGCCTTTTATTCTTCTGGGTCTGCCCTCCTCTTCTGCTCCTGACGTCACAAGGAGCAGGAGCAGAAGAAGAGGGCAGTCCCAAAAGAATTGGAGGCAGCAGTAGACACATAAAACGCGTGGAACACACAAGGAGGAGGCAGGGAGGATAGTGCCAGCGGCAAGGACCTCTTAATCAGATTCAACCCAGGGGACCTCTTAACTGTAAAGTTTGCAAAGTGTTTTTTGGGATTACAGGGGGGGCTAGAGCCTTAGTATACAGCTTCCCTGAATGCAGCATGTACGCTGCATTTAGTGGTGCTGTCACTTTGAAAGCACCATGGGGTTGACAGCTCCTCTTTAATGTAACCCCCTTTGTAATAATTATAATGGATAACGCTGGAGTCTTTTGCTTGGAGCAAAGACGCAACAGAACACAGTTTATAGGTGAAAATGTCTATATCATAACACACAGTGATAAACAAGAAAGTGCAGAGGAAAACTCAAAGTCCATAAACACATAGTGTAGATATTGAATGCAGCCTTAACGAAAAGTCTGTTGAAAAACTTCACAGAAAAATGTAATAAGCGGAGAACGGAGAAGTCTATAAAGCACAGTTTACACCTGGAGATACTGTAAAAGGAAAGTCTATGGCAAGTCCAAACACAGAGATGTTTTAAGCAAGTCTATATAACACAGTGAATCATCCAGGGAGGCCTGGGAAGGAAGTCTCTTAGAAAGTCCAGGACTGGATGCAGAGCAAATTACGAAGTCCAGAACAGTCTAATGCTCTACATCTATTTGAATGTAGGAAGCGATGGAGCACTTATTAAAGCAACCAGCTTATGTGTCAGCAAAGGCAGGGGAGGCAAGAGCCACAGATGAGGGAATGGCACAAGCAGCCAGAGTAGAAGGAACGCTGGCACAGGTGTAGGTAGCAAAACCTCTGAAGAGCAGCAAGAGATTCACACAGGACTTTCAGGAGTAGGCAGAGAAAACTTGAGAAGTCACTAGCAGCAGGGAACCAGGCAGAGGAAACAAAAGCAGAATACTCTAGAATTATCTAGAGGCTGTGTTGGAGTTTATAAAGGCAGGAAGACACATGAAACAAAGCACACCATCTTGAAAGAGGCCGGAATGCCCAAAAGGTAATCAAAACACTCAGAGACCTGACAACCTTTCTCTTGTCCTGACTATTCCTAACAAATGCTTCTGCTATCTACCCTGCTCGTGTAAATTTATCTCTCCAAGGCTTGTAGATACCTTTTATTGTTGTTGTAGCTTTGATCCTTTTGGTCTGGAGACTGGAATTGGACCAACTGAGCAGAACACATCACTGGTGGGGACCGAGAGGAGGGTGAAGTCTGATCGAGGGGGATGTGTGTCCAGACTGCTGTCAATCACAGAGAGGCAGCCCCGCCCCTACAAGTGACATACCCTGCTAAGTTAGTCCAATTCTGGTCTCCAGACAGGAAGGATCAAAGCAAGAACCACAATAAAAAGGTATTTACGAGCCTTTTAGAGATAAGCTTACAGGAGCTGATTGGCTGTGCAATATCATGTGATGTGATAGCTGCCAGGCTTTCTGGTGAAGCCCGCACTGCCGTATCTGACCTCACAGTAGCCTTCACTAGCTGATGTAATGTGCTGCAATGGGAAAAGATGGAGGGGGCTGTTTCATTAGTGAGAAGTGTTGATTAAATTTGCCGAGTTCAGTGAATTCTTAAAAATTTGTCACAAATTCAACTTTTTTGAAGTCGATTCGCTCATCTCTAATCTCTACAAAAATGAATAAGCTTATCTGCTATAGACAATGGCGATGATGACCATCTAGATAGGAATTTTAGGATTGTTAAGGAAACTAATCATTTCACACCTAAGGGTGAGAGAGGATTCTGACAAATAAAGATCCTGGCGTCTGATAGTTTTTGTATTTTCTTGTGGTCGTTGGTTCTTCGCAGGCTTTTATTTTTCATCAGTGCTGCCTTGGTATTAAGAATATGTTCAGTACATGCCATGGTACAATTTATACATTTTCTACAGTATTCCTGTTTTTTAGAGAACAAAGATGGATCAAGAGAGAGGAAAAAAGGAACATGAAATTAAATTTAAATAAAAAGTTATCGCCTATTCGTTGGATAGGGTGTACTCGGCTGATTGCAGGAAGTCCGATTGCTGGATGTCACAGGGTGCACAGTGGTAAGGGAATCAGGAGCTAAGGTGTGCAAGGGCATTCAGGGGAGCTAGTGTGACCCTTGACTTGGGGTCCCTGACTAGACCTCTTCCCGAAGGTACCTCTGAAGGTGAGGAGGTTCGGGCCTCCACCCTAGCCCTTCGCTCCTGAACAGCCCTAGGCTAAGAGCCTCTAGCTCCACCCACAGACCAGGAAAACCAAGCAGTTTCAAATGAAAGTCAATGGCAGCAACAACACAGCTCAGCAGAGCACGGCTTCACAGCACGGGTCCTAGATCAGAATGAACTAAATCTGCGACATCTGGTGGAGGGAAGCAGAACTTCTTAAGGCTGATTGGGTGGAGAAGAGAAGGCTCAGAGACACCACTTCACCTTTACCTCCACCTGCAGAGTCGCAAAGCAGACTAAGGGAAAAAAAAAACCCTCAATTAAATAGCACAGCAGCAACACTCCAGAACTGCAAAGGCAGTCAATATGTGACACTGGGATCTCCTGAGAATTGGCCCTAGAATCTCAAAACTTGCTTGGCAGCCCGATCCTGAATGAAATGGTGGTGCACATGCTTGACGTCTGCTCCATGCATTGTCTATGGGACTGTGGGAACAAGCTGAGTGTACTCTTCTTTTTTCATCAGTCCCATAGACAATGCAAGGAGCAGAGGCTCCTTCCAGGTCGGTTCTGCAGAGCTCCATTGTTGTAAAGCCCAAATTTCAGGATTGCCTTGGGTCCAAGCATTTGCACCCCAGTACCGTATATACTTGTGTATAAGCCGACCCGTGTATAAGCCGACCCCCCTACTTTTGCCCCCAAAACCTGGGAAAACCTATTGACTCGTGTATAAGCCGAGGGTGGACCCCAGCACAGGTATACAGCCCCCAGCAGTGTGGTATACAGCAGCCCCAGAGGTATATACAGCAGCCCCAGTGGTAGTATACAGCAGCAGCCCCAGTGGTATATACAGCAGCAGCCCCAGTGGTTAGTATACAGCAGCCCCAGAGGTGTATACAGCAGCCCCAGTGGTAGTATACAGCAGCAGGCCCAGTGGTATATACAGCAGCAGCCCCAGTGGTTAGTATACAGCAGCCCCAAAGGTGTATACAGCAGCCCCAGTGGTAGTATCCAGCAGCCCCAGTGGTAGTATACAGCAGCCCCAGAGGTATATATAGCCCCAGTGGTAGTATACAGCAGCCCCAGTGGTAGTATACAGCAGCCCCAGAGGTATATACAGCCCCAGTGGTAGTATACAGCAGCCCCAGAGGTAGTATACAGCAGCCCCAGAGGTATATACAGCCCCAGAGGTATATACAGCAGCCCTTAGGTAGTATACAGCAGCCCCAGTGGTGTATACAGCAGCCCCAGAGGTAGTATACAGCAGCCCCAGAGGTATATACAGCCCCAGAGGTATATACAGCCCCAGAGGTATATACAGCAGCCCTTAGGTAGTATACAGCAGCTCTAGTGGTGTATACAGCAGCCCCAGAGGTAGTATACAGCAGCCCCAGGGGTGTATACAGCAGCAGCCCCAGGGGTGTATACAGCAGCAGCCCCAGGGGTGTATACAGCACCAGCCCCAGGGGTGTATACAGCAGCAGCCCCAGAGGTATACAGGCCCCCCCATCAAGATCCAGGGCCCCCCTCCTTGCTCGGCAAACCTGTAAAGTAAAATCATACTTATCACTGTCCTGTCGCGCCGTCCCGCCGCTGCCAACATCACGATCCCGGGCTTCATTCAGCGTCTTCCGGCTTCCTGTGGTCGCGGGCAATGACGTCATTGCCCGCGACCACAGGAAGCCGGTAGAAGACGGATGAAGCCGGGATCGTGATGTCAGCAGCGGCAGGACGGCGCGACAGGACAGTGATAAGTATGATTTTACTTTACAGGTTTGCCGAGCAAGGAGGGGGGGCCCTGGATCTTGATGGGGGGGCCTGTATACCTCCGGGGGTTCTGTATACTCGCGTATAAGCCGAGGGGGGACTTTTCAGCCCAAATTTTGGGCTGAAAAACTCGGCTTATATGCGAGTATATACGGTAATTGGAAAGTTATCCTGAACGGATAGGGTATAATTTGATTTTTTTTTTAGGTGAAAGAACCCTTTAAATGTTACATTCTTTGACCTGCCAGCTTTGGCAAGTTAGGCTACGTCCAGACGCGGCGTAATAGCCACGTATTCCTGCTTTTACGCGGCATTTTATAGCGCTCGCGTAAAAGCAGTGCCCGTTATTACGAGAAGGAACGGAGGAGACTCGTGGCACTTGGACTGCACCTTACGACTCTGGCGGAGTATCAGCGGGTCAAGAGGATTCCCCGTGGCTTGAGGGTTCCTTTGTATCCAAAGCTTTTCTCCGATAACACAGAGGACTGCAGCAAATTTGAAGGCATTCTAAGCAAATGTTGGATGGACATCGTCCTTTTGACCATTGAGCGTTTACAACAAGAACTCGAGACTTTGGAAGATAAGATTCTGAACATTGAAGAGCAGCTTGAGAAGACTATTAACCCTGGCTCTTAAAAATAAAACAGGTGATATTATAGTGGCATATAGGAAAAACCTCCACGAAAGAAAGAATTTAGGAGAGACCAGGAGGACTACGAAAAGCAATAAGTGTACCGCTGGAAATGTGGCTTCATCCCACCTGGTCCACGTTATTACTCTTCATCAGGCAGCGAAGGGGATTATGGTCCTTTGTTAGGGCAAAGACAACTGCGAAGCGGAAAACGAGGTGGGGGAGGAGGAGGTGGTCAACGACCCAGGGATCCCCAACCACCACAACCCATACCACCACAACCACCGGGAGAGAGAATGGTTCTTCAATCCCAGGTAGGACTCCCAATCTCGTACACAACATCTCATCCTGCACCCTCAGTCCGACTGAATCACAGATCTTACAGAAGGGACTCTCATTCTGCCCGACACCCTTATTTAACTCATTTACACTCGACCAGGAACTCTATAGAGTCTATAGAACCGCCGCCTCGATGGAACACTACATGAGTACTGACGACGTGAGACCGACAGGGACTGTTGATGCAGAATCCAGCCCATTTTTCTTGAAAAAATTGGATCTTAAGGTCCCTAGCAGATATCAGCCACCTAAGGTTTATCACCCGGTGGAAACATATATCAACCTGGTCCCCAGGGATATTGAGCTCTTACTTAGAGACATAGGAAGGGGTGAATTCCCCATCAAAATGAACTTGACTCCACTTGAAAGACAGGCCATTAGTTCACTACAGAATAACAAACAACTTGTAATCCGGCAGACAAGGGATGGGCGCTCGTGGTTATGGGCTCAGGGTAATTGAGTCACAGTTGGGAGTCACAGGGACATAGTAACGTACCTATATCTACTAATCCGACATCACAGCACTGATTAAAGAAAGGGTTGATCATTTCATGCAGTGTGGCACTATGGATGCCAAGTTAGCCAAATACCTAGTACATCAGAATCCAGTGACACCGGTATTTTACACTTTACCCAAAATTCACAAGAATCTTCATAATCCCCCTGGACGCCCAATTGTTGCATCACTGACTCATTACTTTCACCACCTGCAAAGACGGTTGAACGTATCCTGACACCCCTTGTACCATTAATTACATCATATGTGAATGATACTGGTGATTTTCTCGACCACGTCCGGGGCCTAAGTGGCATACCTGTTGGGTGCTACTTGGTTACTCTGGATGCTGAGAGTCTAACTAGTATTGATCATGAACAGGGTATCGAGGCTGTAAGTTGGTTTCTCAATAAATGTGGAACCTTGACTGACAGTCAGAAAGAGTTCTGTATTGATATGCTGACAATTATATTAAAGAAAAACTTTTTTCTATTCTGTGATCAGTTCTATATGCAGCATAGGGGGACCGCCATGGGTTCAAACGAGCACCCCCCTATGCAAACATATACATGGCATTATTTGAGGAACGATTCGTCTATACGCATTCCTCATCACGTGTACATATTATCTCTTGGCGACGTTATATAGACGATATATTAATGGTCTGGGGGGGGTGACGAGGAGACTCTGACTCAATTTCATTCTGATCTCAATTAGTGTTCACCCAACATCAAATTCACTCTCAATCATGACAAGTGTCGGATTAACTTTTTGTACAGTGAATAAGTGTGCCAGGGTTATTATATATAAGTACAAAAAGAATTGACATGGCAATTCTTGGCGCTTTTCACATAGGCTACATGTTAACATGGCCTTGGGGGAAAGAGTGCCGAGAAAAGCGCGGGTGTCAGCATGCAGAAGCACTTTTTTGCATGCCAACAAGTGCAAAAAACAGCCCTCCCAATTATGCGTCAAAAAGCGCCGCGTATGAACGTAGCCTTAAAGGGGATTTCCCACCTTAAATATGCCATTAAACAAGATATGCTATAAACATCTGGAAAAATGTAGATTCCACCCCTATAGGTTCAGTGTGGGAAATGATCTAGTATGACACGTAGTTCAGTTTTTTTTTTCATTTAAACCTCTGCTCATTTTGGGTTGAGTCTAGTGGGTGGTGCAACTCAGTTATTGATAGCCTTATATATAATGAATTCTCTGTCCATTCTGAACTTGGTTGCTCATTCTTAACTAGGTTGCTCACTTTGAACTTGGTTGGTCATTACCAACTTGGGTTGCTCCTTCCCAACTGAGTTGCACCTTTCCAACCCGGTTGTGCTTTCGAACTTTGTTGTGCTTTCTGAACTTGGTTGCTACTTCCCAACGTGGGGTTGCTCCTTCCCAACATTGATTGCTCCTTCCAAACTTGGGTTGCTTCATCTCAACTTGGGTTGCTCCTTCTCAACTTGGGTTGCTCCTTTCCGATTTGGGTTGCTTCATCTCAACTTGGGTTGCTCTTTTCCGACTTGGGTTGCTCCTTCCCAACTTGGGTTGCTTCTTCCCAGCTTGGGTTGCTCTTTTCCAACTTGGGTTGCTCCTTCCTAACTTGAGTTTCTCCTTCTCAACTTGGGTTGCTCCTTTCCAACTTGGGTTGCTTCTTCCCAACTTGGGTTGCTCCTTTCCGACTTGGGTTGCTTCTTCCCAACTTGGGTTGCTCCTTTCCGACTTGGGTTGCTTCTTCCCAGCTTGGGTTGCTCTTTTCCAACTTGGGTTGCTCCTTCCTAACTTGAGTTTCTCCTTCTCAACTTGGGTTGCTCCTTTCCAACTTGGGTTGCTCTTTTCCGACTTGGGTTGCTTCTTCCCAACTTGGGTTGCTCCTTTCCGACTTGGGTTGCTTTATCTCAACTTGGGTTGCTTCTTCCCAACTTGGGTTGCTCCTTTCCGACTTGGGTTGCTTTATCTCAACTTGGGTTGCTCCTTCCCAACTTGGATTGCTTCTTCCCAGCTTGGGTTGCTCTTTTCCAACTTGGGTTGCTCCTTCCCAACTTGGGTTGCTCCTTTCCGACTTGGGTTGCTCCTCCCCAACTTGGGTTGCTCCTTTCCGACTTGGGTTGCTCCTTCCCAACTTGAGTTTCTCCTTCTCATCTTGGGTTGCTCCTTTCCAACTTGGGTTGCTTCATCTCAACTTGGGTTGCTTCTTTCCGACTTGGGTTGCTCCTTCCCAACTTGGGTTGCTTCTTCCCAGCTTGGGTTGCTCTTTTCCAACTTGGGTTGCTCCTTCCTAACTTGGGTTGCTTCTTCCCAACTTGGGTTGCTCCTTCCCAACTTGGGTTGCTCCTTTCAGACTTGGGTTGCTCCTTCCCAACTTGGGTTGCTCCTTTCAGACTTGGGTTGCTCCTTCCCAACTTGAGTTTCTCGTTCTCAACTTGGGTTGCTTCTTTACAACTTGGGTTGCTTCATCTCAACTTGGATTGCTTCATCTCACCTTGGGATGCTCCTTCTCAACTTTGTTGCACTATCCAAACTTTGAATTCTAGTTCAAGAACGAGGGAAGGTTTAAATAAATAAAATGCCACCAATGACCAAGTAGTACCACCTAATGAACTCTTATTTATGTATACACTGTTATGAAGGGTATCCAGTCCATCTCTGGACTCCTAAATCCAGATTGAGCAGAGGATAAAGTTAATAAAATTCCAGCTGTACTAAATCTTTTTCTTTACAATCCTGTATTTTTAATGTGATAGGCGCCTTTTAATAAACAATATTCACGATACTTTTCATCTCCCCCTAGTTTAGTTTTATAGTTTAGTTTTATTTCTATCCAAATAAGTTTAGCGTTCCATATATCCCAAAAAAATAGGATTTCATATTCTATAAAGATATTTCTAAAATATAAAACCGAATGGAAGGTTACATTTATAGAAAGTCCAACTGGGCGAGTCCCTGCTGTGGGACACATATTTTATCTTCCACTCCGACAAGAATATCTAATGAGACTGCGCAAAAGTGAGGTTGTAATGTATACAAAAGAATATCCTCCTAGTTTGGAAAGAATTACAAGCCACTCAAAAATGACACATATATTTAATATTTAATGCCAATAAAAGTCGTCTTTAAATCAGCCCCATTTGGCTCTAGGAATGCTCTACAGGCTTTATTTACTCTCCACTTGCCATTGGAGCCATCGTGTAGCTTGAGTCCCTAGGTAATCATATCATTTTATCAGCATAGCTGTGCTGCACCTCTACTGTAAGGGGTCATTTCACACTATGAGATGGAGTTTCCTTCCTTATAGGAGTTCTTCCCATTAAGCAGCAATTCATGTGTGCTGGTAACATAGATGGAATGAATGGGGCTGTGTATACAGGGGTGGGAAGGAGTGATATAATGCAGGATGGGGCTGTGTATACAGGGGTTGAAAGGTGTGATATAATGCAGGATGAAGTTGTATATACAGGGGAAGAAAGGAGTAATATAATGAAGGATGGGCTGTGTATACAGGGGTGGAAAGGAGTGATATAATGCAGGATGGGGCTGTGAATATGGTGTGTAAAGAAGTGATATAATCCAGGATGGGGCTGTGTATACAGGGCGGAAAGGAGTAATGTAATACAGTATGGTGCTGTGTATACAGAGGTTGAAAGTAGTGATATAATGCAGGATAGGGCTGTGTATACAGGAGTGGAAAGTAGTGATATACGGCAGGATAAGGCTGTGTATACGGTATGTAAAGGAGTGATATAATGCAGTACGGGGCTGTGCATACAGGGGCGGAAAAGAGTGATATAACGCAGTATGGTGCTGTGCATACAGGGGCAGAAGGGAGTGATATAATGCAGTATGGTGCTGTGTATACAGGGGTGGAAAGAAATTATATAATGCAGGATGGGGCTGAGTATACGGGATGGAAATAAGTGATATAATGCAGGATGGGGCTGTGTATACAGAGGTTGAAAGGAGTGATATAATGCAGGATAGGGCTGTGTATACAGGAGTGGAAAGTAGTGATATACGGCAGGATAAGGCTGTGTATACGGTATGTAAAGGAGTGATATGATGCAGTATGGGGCTGTGCATACAGGGGCAGAAACGTGATATAATGCAGTATGGTGCTGTGTATACAGGGGTGGAAAGAAATTATATAATGCAGGATGGGGCTGAGTATATGGGATGGAAAGGAGTGATATAATGCAGGATGGGGCTGTGTATACAGAGTTGGAAAGGATTGATATAATGCACTATGGGGCTGTGTATATAGGGGTTGAAAGGAATGATATAATGCAGGATGTTACTGTACATACAGGGGCAGAAAGGAGTGATATAATGATGGAGCTGTATTTAGAGGGGACAAAAAGTAGAGAGACACTGCAGGATTGGCTGTATATAGAGGTGATGTAAATAAAAGAAACCACAAGTTGTACCTGTTTATACTCAGGATAGAAAGAAGAGATATATTGTAGGATAGTGCAGCATACAAAGAGCTCACTGGAGTGATATACTATAGTAGGAACCTGCATAGAGGTACTTAGAAAATATTGGACATGATGTCACTTTGTACAGGGGCTTAGTTTAGATCGCTTTTACGGTGTTTGCAGCCTGCTGCTAAGAGTCCAGTGATGTGAAAATCTAAATGCCACTATACTAATGCCTATGACAGAGGATTATCTTTTGCCGTATGCATCAACAGAGCAACAATTTCAGTTTCACATCACAGATCTGTCAGCAACAGGCGATATAACATAACTTTGTACAGCTATTGTGGAGGAGTGCAGTAGAGTTGAGCTCTGCTGGAACCAACAATTGATGTAAAATCACACAGGCTGCTATACTGATGTGGATGACAAAAGATAAAATGGGTCGGGCAGAGTACTGTACAGGAGGAGAAAGTGTATAGAAGCATAATGTCAATTCTAGTCTTAGATTACCTTGATGATAACTCATAGAGACAGAGTCTGTAGGGAAGGGAGGGGTCTGAGAAGAAAAGGTTGCTGGTACATCATGGAGTTTTAGCAGAAAGTAAGAATAAGACCGTCCTTTCAGCTCTGTGTAGTTGATACTGGGCTTTATTTGTATAATATCAAAAAGTATTAAACATTTATTACGCTTTTTGAAAAATGTGATTGTAGGAATAAGTCACCTCCACTGAGGCTGCAGCTCCCTGGTCCTCAGTGCGGGTCTCTGGTCCTCAGTGCAGCTCCCTGGTCCTCAGTGCAGGTCTCTGGCTCTGCAGGTGGATTCTCATTCAATCACATGGGGTAATGCCTGTTGTTTGTATGCCAGTGCTAGTTTTCAGACAATAGAAATGCCAGGAGACGAAATGTTGATTGACAACAAGGAGGTCACATGACAGGACACCTAAGAAAAACTGTGAAAATCAAAAACAGAAAATGAGGCAGAAATATTGATGGAGAAATTGTGAGGACAAAGCCTTTAAGGAGTTATACCGGCTAGGCTGACTTCACCAGGATCTTCTCCAAGCCTAGATAGGTCCACCAGGGTCTTCTCCTAGATCCACCAAGGTCTTTTCCAAGCCTAGATAGTCCACCAGGTCTTTTCCAAGCCTAGATAGGTCTACCAGGGTCTTTTCCAAGCCTAGATAGGTCCACAAGGTCTTTTCCAAGCCTAGATAGTCCACCAGGTCTTTTCCAAGCCTAGATAGGTCCACCAGGGTCTTCTCCAAGCCTAGATAGATCCACCAAGGTCTTTTCCAAGCCTAGATAGGTCTACCAGGGTCTTTTCCAAGCCTAGATAGATCCACCAGGGTCTTTTCCAAGCCTAGATAGTCCACCAGGTCTTTTCCAAGCCTAGATAGGTCCATCAAGGTCTTTTCCAAGCCTAGATAGGTCCATCAGGATATTCTCCAAGCCTAAATAGTCCACCAGGTCTTTTCCTAGCCTAGATAGGTCCACCAGGGTCTTTTCCAAGCCTAGATAGGCCCACCAGGGTCTTATCCAAGACTAGATAGGTCCCCCAGGGTCTTATCCAAGACTAGATAGGTCCACCAAGGTCTTTTCCAAGCCTAGATAGGTCCACCAGGGTCTTTTCCAAGTCTAGTTAGGTCCACCAGGGCCTCCACCATTACCTTGATTGTATCAAGACATCAGTTTGTTGGTCTTTCTCCAGTGATTGCTCTCTTTGTATGATGACAAGTCGTAGCTTGGTGATCCTTCCTTCCAGTGACATGTCTGTCTTGATGTGTTCCAGTATTGATGTGTTTGTTCTTCTTTCTATCCATGATATTGATATCATCCTTCTCCGGCTCCACATTTCGGAGGCGTTGATTCTTCTTCTGTCTTGTTTCTATCGTCTACATACACCTGCTCTGATATAGACATAATTTGGTATTGTACACCTGTCCTCTTTCCCTGACTTGGACACTTGCACACCCTGCCAACCACTCATGCCTTCCGGTAGGTATTCTTATTTATGGCCTCACCGGTTACAGGAAGTGAATGGAGCCAAAATGACCTTTTTAACTAAAAAAAACTGATACATTCTTACATAGACACATATAGCATAAACAATGCCCAACAACTTGACATTTTATTTAATGCTGATCATTTTGCACTACTTGTATCTGCCTATTGGAGGAAAGGTAAGGAAGGACATATTTATGGGAAATTATATTATAGCAGATGGATTAATTTATCTTTGTTCGTAGTCTTCATCCATAAGGTGATACAGTGATCATCAGAGAAAAAAATTAAGCAAGCAATATAAATCCGTCCTCTTTACCACGCCATTAGGCATAGCGAATACTATTCATCATGGTGCTGCGCTAATGCACCTTTACACAGACACACGTCTTGGTCTTCAATTTCATCCTCAGATGTCTTTAACATGCCTTTTATAGCATAGTATTCCACTATTTGTCTGATTATAGCCCATTGATTGACTCAAATTAATTATAAAATTGGGGATTGTGAATTTTTTTATTTCATAAATTGAAATTACAAATTGCAACATGATGGGATAACTTGATCGAAACCTAGAAAGCATAAAAAGCAGGGTGTCATGGGGTACTATAGCGGTAAGGGAGTCAGGTAGCAGGATGGTAAAAATGGACTAAAGACATTCAGGGGAGGTAGTCTGAGCCTTAGACTGGGGGACCTTGGCTCACCCTGCTCCCAGAGGTACCTCTGGTGGTGAGGAGGTATGGGTCGCCACCCTAGCCCTATGCTCCTCATAAACCCAAGTCTAAAAAGAACCCACCTCCACCCACGGACTGGTAAATCACAGCAGCTCCTATGGGGACTGGAACAGCAGCCAGCACGAATGTGTCAACTACATCGGGACGTAGAAGATACTAATTCTATCTGCAATACCCAGTGGAAGGAAGTGGAACTATTTAAAGGCTGAAGGAGTGGAGAACAGAAGGCTCTGACATACTAATCTACCTCCACCTCCATCAACAGAGCCGCACAGCAATACAGCAGCATCTGCAGATTAACACTCAACGTGCCAAAGGAAATTGACTCGGATTTAAACCACAGCAGGAACGTGTCAACTACATCAGGTCCTAGTAGAGACTAACTCTATCTGCGACACCCGGTGAAGGAAGTGGAACTACTTAAAGGCTGAGAGAGCTGAGAACAGAATGCTTTGACACACCTCCACCTTCACCTGCACAGCAATACAGCAGCATCTCCAGATTAACACTCAATGTGCCAAAGAAATTTAACTCAGCTTAAAACACAGGAGCAGCACACATAGACTGCAAAGCAGTCAACAGGTGACGTCGGGTTGTAAATTCTCACCACCATGGTTATATATTAGGTGTGCAGTGGTTCTTTTTATTATTTCATTGCATTTGCTCCTTTTAGACATTTATTTCCCGATTTCGGCAAAGCTTCAAATCTAAAAAGTAAAAAAAATAAATAAAAAATATGTTGTTGCCCCAAAATTAATATGAAAGACAATTGCAATGGATACATACAGCTTCTAGTTTTAGGTTCTCGGGGTTGCAGGTTGGCCGTCGTCCTTAGGGATGAGCGAGTACCTTAATATTGGTGCTCGCTATACTAGCAACGAGTAGGTAGCGGTACTCGCTACTCGTTGCGAGTATAGCGAGTCCTAATACTTTC